>VXBA01003836.1:294902-376892 GCA_013399895.1 Serilophus lunatus
AAAAAAAACCTCAGAAGGGGGGTGCAGCCCCCCCCCCCCCCATCCAGACCTCTTTCGGTGAGATTTTTCGGCGTAATTTTCATTAAGTATGAAGAGGAGAAAATCCAGCAAATAAAAGAAATAGCACAGGGTAAATTGGTCACATGTTCATAGCTATTTTTTGTACTCTTTTTCTATGTACACAGATGCTTGTGAAACTCCCATGTGTTCAAATTTTGTGGAAACTTTTCCTCATCTGTGACTTCCTCAAACAAACAAGTGGAACCAACTAACTTTGGTTAGAGCAACCATGTGCTTTGCTTTGCATCCTCAGTCCAAATGTCCCTTTCATTGCTCTATTATAGACTAGAGACACAAAAAGAAAAGTTAGTACCTCAGAATGGCCAAGAATAATTGTTAGGAGATAAACTTTCTCACAGTCCATCCTGTACCTCTTCTACTCACCTTTCCTTGTTTCCAAAACATTTGTTTCTAACTGATGCCCATAATAGACAAGAAAACTCACACCTCAAGGGAAGAACATTCCTCCCTCTTCAAGCAAGCAATATTTAAAGGAATCCATCTGTGATAAGATGTGCTGAGCCATCTGTCTGAAGCCATTATCAATGATGGAGATGCATAAAGGTCACTTTTCTTTCCCATCCAGTATCACATAATATGAAATTGAAAAATTCAAATAAGCTCATGTAGCCATAAAATCTACATGATGTGAAATATTGGTTGTTCTCCTTGCAATCTGAACAGCAAGGAACTGTGATCCTGTGGCTGAACAGAAATCACACAATTTGTTTATCCCATCATTATTCATAATGACACAAAACCAGACAGGTTATAACTATGAGTAAAGGTGCACAGTTTATGTCCACAAGATAATTTTCCAATTGATTTTATAGTATAAGAGTACTCACAGAGTGCTTATGAACAGCAAGCTCTCATAGAGAAACTAACTCCTGCTTTGATATAATTTTGATCTGCAGAGGCAATACACCTGACCTTGAAATAATCGATCATGATGAAACTCTAAATTATGCACAGTTTAGCAATGCATTTCTGTATGTGACCTACAGTAAACACAATGGATTCAACTCCAGCACATATGCTGTGTGGCACCCAAGTATTTGGTCTTCATCACCAGATCTTTCAGCAACCCATATTGGCTCAGATAGTTGGGAATTTTTGCATCACAATTGATTTTTTGATGTATTAGTGAGGTATTCTGTGCAGAAATTTTGTATTTAAAGACTCACCAGGGCTCTGACAGTTTGGCTTCTCTTGACTCTCAGTGTGGAGACCAACTACACACTTCCATTTTAAATATTTGGGGTTTTTTTTCTTTGTATTGGAAGAGGGCTTAAAACACAGGTAGGAAGGTACTTAATGGATTGTCAGTACTTGATTTCAGGTGCTCCCCCCAGCCCCACGTCACCTGTTCTGCACCATGCTCATGGCCATCCAGTCCGAAGGGTAAACGTTCTTCCCAATGAGCTCTTTGAACATGATGAAGGTTTCCATCAAGAAGTCCTAGAACGACAGAATGCAGTCAGTCTGTGGCTGTGTAACACACTGTTTTAAGTGTTTCTGCTGTGATTAATGAACTCAGATGGATGGCTTCACTTTGTTCCCAATAGGACTCCTGGTGACACCAGTAAGCTCAAGGTTGGACTTGCAACGATCCTGTGACTCACTCTCGATCAGTACATCACCACCTCGGTGCCAGGGTCAACAACAGATACATTTGTGTCTTTCCAAATTTCTGATTACAGTGTTGTCCAATGCCACCCTTAGAAGAGGGAGGCAACACAGTGACAGGCAGAAAATGCACAGAAACAGAATTATTTTAGGAAGAACCAGACAAGACACTAAAAAGCCACTAATGATTTTTCCTAAGAAATCAAATACTTAAAATTATCACTGCCGTGACTACTCAGTACTCACCACTAGTTCTGCACTTGTCTGGAAGGTTTCAATGTACACTGAATAGTGCTGGTCACTCATCTGGTTTAGGATGGCTGTCATGCATGCCACAAAATGACTCTGAAAGCAAGCCGGACAGAAATCAACACATGTGGATTACTCAAGATATTGGATTGTACTCTTTCTAAAGTTGGAGTACTCAAAATGCCTGATAAATCCCTTTACGTATGCAAAATTAAAAAATCATTCTAAAAACACAGGCTATTCACAGGAAGAAGTAATACAAGGAATGCTATTTTTTACATTCTGCAGGTGTTTAAGCAGCTATTACAGAACTCTCAAACTTCTACAGAATAATAATGTACCGTCATATCTCTAAACTTCTTTGAAACTTCCTCAAAAGGAAGTATTTCATCTTTCACAATTCCTAAGGTCAAAATGCTGACGGCTATAACTTGATTTCTAGTCCTGAGTTTTCAGTGCAGTTTACTGAAAGCCACAAACACATTTATCTCCCAGGCAATAACAGTGAGCTTAACTATATGAAGATTTCCTTTAAGGCAGGGAAGAATTCTTCTTATTGATGCCTTTTAATTTGAAGAGGTTTTAAAAGTGAACCTGATTCAAATGCTTTGACTTTATTAAATTCAGAGATAATGAAGTTGACCACACAAAATAATTTTCTAGATTTCCTTGGATCTTTTCCTCTTGGAGGCTGAGGGACTCAGCAGCTCCTCTGAGCACAATCTGATTTCCACCGGGTGCTGCTCAGTCTCTGCTAACTCTGACTCACTTTGTACCTCTGTTACATCAGAGATCCAAAGGCACACGTTACCCAGGTCTGAGCTGCACTGTCGCACCCAACCATTTTGTCCCCACTCCAGAGAAGGGAATTGTTCCTTCCTCAGCTCCAGGCTGTGACCACTAGAGGTCTTGTACTTCCCTACACGAGCTGCTGTTCAGTTCGTGCTGCCTGTTTTTTATTTATTTATTCCTACGTGAGCAGACCCAGCACACTTCTTGCATACAAACAGTGAAAATTCCACCCTAAAGGACCTATTGTACCTTCTTTTGGAGTAACAGTGGTGTCAGTGAGAGCCTTGCCTACTTTTTAAGGCTAAGAAGACACATTTTCTGCAGGTAAACCAAAAGCTTTCAGGTAAGAAATCGTGTGTTTTCGGGTACTGATGCTCCTCTAAAAAGAAATGCTGGGTTTTCTGCAGTAGTAGTTCACTTTTCTGGATCAGACAAATCTTTTCTGCGATATTTAATGCATGGCTGAAAGGAGTAATGAATTGTAAGGAATTCAGTGCTGAAAATGTGTGGGGGTTTTCTTCTTGTGTCTTGATTTTGAAAAAAAGATTACTGACAGAAGTTAGAGAATTGACAAGAAAAGCAGCTCTTGTTTTCAGTAGTTAAGCATTTATCTCTGAATTGCTTTCTAGATTCAGGTTAAATAATCAGTGCTTGAAATAAGCAGCATTTCTTCATAAGCATTGAATAGATGTATTATGGTGCTTAAAGGCATAAAGACTTTAAGAAGGTTATTTTCTTTGTTGAAACCAACTTTGAAAAATGTGTTGAGCTCTGTCTGTGACTATGGTACCGCACAAATGCCTATTCTTAGTGAACGTATGGTGATTTAAAAATTAACAGATGATAATATGCCGTGAAAGAGCCATAAACAAAGATCACATATTGCTGTGATCACACCGAACCTGTCAAATTCACACCAATGGGACTGCGTGATACATAAAAAAGGTGGCAGGAAAGATGATTTGCTACAAAAACTTCCTTCAGCATTTCCATGTAACTGTAAAGCAGGAAAATACACAAATACTCTTTGATCTTGAATCGTTTTCTTGCCAGCAATCTCAACTATCAGAAATCAGCTGCCAGCATCTTTATAGGTTAAAAGCTTGCCCCTCCCTCCTAATCCCCAAATGCCAGGAAGAATCATTCTGTTCTCAGAGGCAACCTCGGATCTCTGAAGTGCTCCCTCCCTCCCAGCATTGCCATTCTCACTGGCAGAACTTAAGGATAACAGGGTTATCCACAGCTGGGATCAGATCTGCAAATATCTCTGTGTATCCACAGAAATTCTCCTCTGTGGATTAAGTGCCTCTTACTGGAATGTGCAAAAATCAGGAACTGCTGGTAAATACAGTGAGTTCTGCACAAGAACCAGCTCTTACGCTTGGATCCCAGCTACAAGTTCACTGGACACAGAGAAGAAATTCAGAATCACACCATAAACTAGTGTTTATGATTTTAAAACTTATTTCATTAAGTCAAACATTGCATGAAGGGATTGAGAAGAATAAAAGAGGTTTTGGCAGAGAAGGTGAAGTTCAGATGGAATCCTAACAAGTCATTTCAGCTGTTCTTATCCTTGTCAGAATTACAGCAGAAAATGTTGATTAGAACTAGGTCAAATGTTAAAAAATAAATGTATTAAAGTAAGCACTTGACTGCTGAGACAATAAAAAAAACAACTTGGCACTTCTATGAAGAGATCTAATAAAATATGTTTTTCAACTTGAAAACATTCATTTTCACTTAAACACAAAAGAACCCAAAACAGAAACAGCACTGAATTATGTTCTCTTAATTACCCAATTTTCTGACAGCCTTTCAAAAAACATGCAAAGAAGTAAGGAAATCAACAGTGTGAACTTCTGTCAGGAGCAGGAGCACAGATAAATAGGTAGTCAAATGAAAATAAGAAGGGAAAATATTTCAGGAAATATTAAACTCTCTGTCCACTTGAAAAGATAATTAATATATTTAAATGAACTAAAATACTGACTTTAGCAAAAACACTGCAAAGTCATGGGTATGGTAAAAAAAATGCTCTTTTGATTGAGTGCATACAAAGTACATCAAAAGAAATCACTGATTCTGCAAAACAAACAGGGCTTCCTAAGGTCAAGCGAGAAGATCGTGGAATTTCACTCCTGTAAAAGTGCAGATTAGCTGTGGATGCAACACATTCAGGAAAAGAAACAGCTGAGGAACACTGGGGTGATATGAGAAAGATGACAAACTTCAACTCCTAGCAACACAACCCCAGCTCAGCCCAGAGTGGCACATGGTGACAGGTTGCCGTAGTAACTTCAAATAGAGCAGCAGCACAAGGATGAAACAGATGCACTGGAAAAGCAGAAAAAACATGAAATGAAGTTACATTTTAGTTCTAATCCAATAGAAGTATTTCAGTGGCTGTAGGGTGGGCAATCCTCATGATGATGAACTTCTGGAAGGACTCAGGAGGATATTTATTTCATGTAGGCACTTAAGTAGCATTTACCCTCATTAATTGAGCTCAACCAACACAGAGCCCAAGTGTAAATACACCATCTGTACACCACTAAAAAGCAGGCAAAATAAAACCATGAATAATTTCTAATAATTCAAAAACTCAAAGGCCAAACGTGATGTAGTTATTTTTATATTCCCTCATTAGCAGAATACAGGGTGTTTTAAATGCTCATTTTACTCTCATAACTAATGTAAGATAAGATGACTCTCTGCATAGCACCACCTTCACAACTTGCAACCCTATCTCACTAGTGATGGTCTATATCAATTAATGCACAGTTTTCTATATTGGGCAAAGAAACAGAATCCAGACAATCCAACATTTTCGTGGTGTTTGCAGCAATCACGCCACAGAAGTTTAAAAATTTATCATGTGCTAGTGACAGGAACTGTAAAAATGATGTTCATAAAAAGGATGAATAAGAATTTCTTGGGGCCAGTTCTCTCTGGTTTGTTTTGTTTGCTCGTGGATTTGTTGATGGTTGTTTAGAAACAAATGCAAAAATATTTCTGGAGGAAACTATGTCACCTTGAATGTAGTTACAGAAAATCTATCCGATCAGCTGCTTCAATCTAATCTTAAAAATCATCAATATGGATGTTGTACCACAAGCAAATTATTGAGAATACCTCCAAAAATACTGTCTTGGCAGAATCAGTGAGTCACTACCCCTGTTCAGTGCCATGAGCTAAAGAGCAACACAATAACAAGTCTGGAAGATGCTCGGTGATGCCATGAAAACCACAGGAGCTTGAAGCCACAGTTCCTCAGAAAACCTCATTAAACCTTGAGAACTGTGGCATGCGTAGAGGTAGAAACAAACACCTTGATTGTATTAAGCAAATACCAAACAATACCTGTCTGAAAGGAAAAAAATTAGCAGAATAGGAAGTGAATTGCTAATGCAATAGCTCTGTTGCCTCTCCAGAAATAGATGTCCCTGCCAATGCATGAGCTGTCCTAAAATGTTTCTAGCTGTAAATGCACAAATACATAAACATTAGGACGGGCTGCTATGCAACAACCTCGTGTCTTCCTCACGTGTGAAGTGGGAAATAGCTCCCCATCCACACAGACCTGTAGTTTGCCATGGAGCACAACTTACTAATGATTAATTTACAATAACATTCAGCTACTCTTAGTAGGTCTGAGTTTTTAATTTTCCATTTATATATTCACATAGTTCATTGGTTCTGTCTCCTTGTGTTTTATGGCTGAGTGAACAGAAGTTTAGGCATCTTCCTTCCACATCTCCCTGTCATCTTTGGATTTCTGACTTCAAACATCCTGGGCTATTTTAGCTTGTTCTATGATTTTCTTTACATTCATATGATTTAGCTAAAGGGATGTGCAGCTATAAAATCAGCAGACTACCAGAGAAAATAATATAGAACAACTTTGTAATACAACGAGACTGTAACAGCAACTGCTCTGTACCATTTTAAGACATGTTACAAATTAGGCATGCAAGACAATTCCAATATTATTTAAGACTTTTCCAGACAGAGATAAAAGCAGTAAAATAATGGTTTAGGGTGTGACATAAAAGTAGCTTGATTTTCTTAGAATATATCCTTTGCATCTATTTTTTTTGTGTATTTTTAACTTCACACACATTTCCCAGCAATATTCCAAAAAACACACTGTTCATTCTCTACAATGTTTTTGCTGCTGCTGGGTTCTGTTGTTTGGTTGGTTTTGTGCCATAAATCCACTCCAGAACTTCTACTACTGTTTCTGGCTAGGAAGAACATTCTAATTCATTTAACTTCTGCTCAAATCTGTCTTCAAACACAGTTGTGTAATTTAGTACTTTCCCCATAATATTAACTTTGTGCTCATCTTCAAGGTACATGCGCAAATAAATGATGGATAACATTATTTAGAATGAGGGCAGAAGGTAATCACTTGGCATGAGCAATCAGTGCTTGGAAGATGAACCAATTTGTCCAGAGCACAGGTAGCAAAAAAAAAAAAGAGCTGTTTCACCTCCTCTCTGCTGTCACACTCCTGATCTCAGCTCTGCTCTATCAGATGAAATCTTCCATCCTTGCCCTCAGGGATCTCTGCAGCTTCTTCCCTCCTCCTCTGCAATCCACTAATTGCTTCCCCACGATTACTTCACCTACTTTCCAGACATGGTCCCACAGGCCAGAATACACTCCCTGCCCTGATACATGGGATATCCACTGGGAAACTCAAGAATTAAGGTGCTGTCAGGCTGCTTATTTCACCAGTTTCTCACTGAAAGTGCCATTCCAGTGCCCTGATGCCACTGAACCAGGTGGTCACTCAAGTAGGCAGAGTGTGGCTTGTCCTGGCAGTTGTCCCTGTGCACTCATTCCCACATTGGAGATGACACAGTCAGAATTCCACAGAAACACTGGAATCAGGCACACAAAACACAAGCAAAGAATAAGATTAAAAATACTGTCCATGTAGCAAAGATTGACCAATCTCTTGCATTCAAAAGGACTGAAAACCAACCTGGGAACTTGCAGGAAGCAAAACACTGGCTGTGAGAAGGAGTCTCCTGCCTGGAGGAACAACTTTTAACAGCAGGAAATAACCCAGACTGCAGAGCAAAACACATCAGCTGCAAGGGACATCAACAGCAGGGTCAAAAAGGGCAGAACTGAGCAATTTAAGATCGTGGAAGTGCAGTAACATCATTGCTTTCTAAGCCATATATTTTAAATTTACACATATTGTGAAAATGAATGTCTTGGATGATGATTCACTTCCTTAAAACTAAACAGAGCCACCTTCTGTATTCCCAGAACTAAACCACTCTATTTGATTTTGCTCTTTTTTCAGCTGCATTCAGTGAAGACATAAAAGTTAAATTAAATTTCAACTACCTGATCAGAGATGAGACTAATGCAACGTATTTGAGAATGGTTAAAACAAAGCTTTATCACATGTTTCTGCTTAAAACTGCTGAAAATCAGATTGCTTTTCTTTTAAATTGATCTTACAAACTAAGGCTCAATAAAAATAATCTTCCAACAACTCTCATCCATTATACTGACAAATCTACCCAAGGTGTTTGTTTAGGATTGATTAATAGCAACTAGCAGCAGTTGGAACAGTTTTATTTTACATCTGAAATATTTTTCAAATCTAATTAAATCCAGTAGGGGGCTTATGTTAGGTTTTTTATTACTGTTTAACAGGGCCCTCCAATTTTAAGCAAGAAAAAAATCTTGCACTCTGGTTAGCTGAGTAACTGGCTAAAAAAGAGAGTTAACAGTAAAAAAAAGAAACCATTCTAAAACAGAGCTTTTCATAGTGAATCTTGGGTGAGTTGTTTAATGGAAAGTGTAGGGAATACTCAGTGAAAGAAAAACCTGTGGAAACACATCCATAAACATGAGGAGATTAGAATTCAGTAATTCCAGAATGTGTTCTCCAAACTGCTGCCAAATATGCCTCCTCCTTAGGTGTGGGTCTCTTTAAGGAGCCACTTGTTAGATGTCCCAGTTGATTTACTTCCAATTATAATTTAACAGAAACAAATAATCTTGAAACTATAATTACATAGAGAGAAATGTCCCAAAAAGCATTGTCTACACCAGTAATTTGTGCATATGCTAAATTCTTCTAGGGGCACTCTGTCATATTAACACATAATCCCTGAGCTCTGGCAGAATAAGGAACACTCCTTTACTAACTCATTGCACCAGTCCAGTGAGAGCTGGATTAATATGTTCTTACATGTGAACTAGAATGAAGATGGGAGTTGAAATTTCTTTAAATAACTAAATCAGGGAGCTTAGTTTTTATTCCATTTTTTTAATGAGAAAAAGAGGAACCAGTCAAAAGCCTGTAAAAGGTAAGATCATTAATATAGGAGATGAACAACCACCTAATTACACAGTTAAAGGTACATATGTCACCACCTACAAACACAAAACAGGAGAGAAAATAAATAACTTTTACACTCAAGTTAATAAAGCAAACTGCTAAATATTTGAACAGGACATCATTTTTCTTAATACAAATACTACATTTAATAAATTCTTGGAATTGTTTTTTAAATAAATGACTGCTTTTGACTGCAGTGTTTGGGGAACTGGCTTAGTTTGTGTGTTCTCAACAGTTCTAAAACTATCTACTTGGGGAGCTGCTAAATTGGACTCTGGGGCTGCTCTCTGAAGCTGGGACAGCAGATTTGCCAGTGAAATGTCCATGGAATTCCAGAATGCCCTGGCTTATGCTCTGTCAGGAATGTGACTGTTCCTCAATGACTGCAATCCAGGAGCCTCCAAATCCTAAAACTGCAATGGAACAAGACTGAGTTCCCGGTGTTTTTTAAAAACACATCAGTACCCTCAAAGGTGACACCCCTGCTGCCCTGGCATTAAGTCCTTCTGATAGCAAATGGTATCTTTATTCTGAAATTCAACTCACCTCCCAAACATAAAAAGCCCAAACATAAATTTCCCTGGAATAATTGGTTATTATTCCAGCAGGTCTTCCCAAACACAAACTGGGTTTCAAAGAGTTCCCAGCAATTTTGTAAACAAAATCCTCAAAATTGTGCTGCCACATTATCTGTCCATCTGAACTCCTTCAGAGCATGACAATAAATATGCCAAAAAGACACTTGTTTTTGTTGTTTTACTGCCAAAATATTCAGGGCTATAGGCACTGATTTATTTGTCCTAATCACTAAACGAGGATTTCGCCCAAACAGATTGTCTTGCTGAGAAATCAGGGTGCAAACACCTTCTCCTGAACAGAGCAAACAGAAATAATGAGTGTAGGTTCATGTTAAGGAGCTGCATTCCTGGCAGAGAACAAACAAAATCAGAATCACACCTGTACATAAGCAGACTCATGAGTCACAGGACCAGAGAAATGGCACACACAAAAATTTGCTGTGCCTCTGATGTTTAGAAGATGAACCGCCTAAACTTATGAGTGCCTCATTCTTGTGATTAGTCACTGCAATACAGAAGGTGTGGGAGCATCAGTGTACACCTAACAACACAGGGAAGAAAGGTTATGATTATTACGACCTACACCTCAACTATATTTTCCATATTAATAGTGTTGGATTTAGTAGCAGTTTCAGAGCCATGCTACTGAAGCTGTTCATAGATCTGTTATTAGATCATGGTCAGTAAAGTCATCCTTATTATACCCCTCCACTGAAATAATACAAAAGGACTTGTTTATGAAGGAAGTAATTTTTTTGTCTTTTTAATTCTATAGAACTGAAGGAGAGAACAAGCATTTGTTGGATGTCATAACATCACATAGTCAAAGGAATTTTCAAGATATTTTAAGAGATATCTTTTAATTATATTATTATTTTTTTATAAAACATACCATAATGATTTTCTGATATAATTTAGCATAAACCCATTGAACTGAATGTTATATTAAAGCTTCCTAAACCTGGATCTTGTGATCTATTGTGCTGTTCCTGATCAAAGACTCTCAAGCTATTGCTGCAACATTACAACCTTAACACAAGACTCTGGAAAGCTGGAGAGACTGGAATCAAATTTCCCATTTGGATTATTATCAGTTTTCAAGACATGTTTATTAAGAAGGGGAAAAAAAGTAACTTGTTCTTCTCAGTTATTTTAAAGGATGTTGCTAATATTTTGTCTCTTAAATCAGGACTTCCTGGACAGCAGAGCTCAGTGCCAGGAATCCAATAATGTAGAGAATTTTTTCTCGAATATTTTTCTTAAAAGAAATATGTCTTTCCCACAGAATTTCTTATATTCAGAAAATATATTGAAAAAAAGCATTTGCAACCCTACCAAGGCCATTTATCTTCTTAAAAATGGCACTGTAGTCACAAAAGATGAATGGATCTTTTATTTAACCTCCCCTGAGTATTACATTTTGACCTCAAAGATTGTTAAATACAACAAACATAAAAATATCTAAATATTTTTTTAGCAATAAAAATAAAGGTTTACAACCAAACAAGGGAAGAAATAGTACCTTATACATATGTTGATGCCAAAGAAACAAGGCAAGAGAGAAGGAGAAAATTAGAAGAACAGGAACAGTAGTGGAGCTTCTTTACCCCTTCCAGATTATCATAAAAGTCTAAATGGCAGTGCTGCAATTAGAGGGTTCCAGGACATTAGGTCAGCCTTAGCAGGTTGTACAGCTCAAGGCACAGATGCTCTGGAAGAACAGAGCATTCAAGCATGAAAAAAGGAATCCAATAATGTAGTTACCAGGCTTTTGGAGGAATACAAAAAAAGATCTTGCATTCTGTCAAAGTCAAGAATATGCTATCCAGGGTTCAACAGCAGTGGGAAGGAAAGAGGTTCTTTGGTGGCAAAGCAACTGAGGAAAATGAGTGTGCAGGACATGGCCATGGGTCACAGAGTGGGTTACACCAGCCACTGGCAGCAGCTGGAAAAACCCAAACACAGCCCTTGTTTAAAAGCATTTCTCTTCCGCTGGCTCCAAGCCCCTTTATCAGGAGTGTTCCCCCTCAGGTTTGGGCTTATCAACATCTCCAGAGAAGCTTAAGGAAGAAACACTGTGCAAGCCTGTGGAAACACTGTGGAAAACCTTGGGGACATGAAAAGGGTATGAAAATAAGCCTTGTTAGGCTGCTAACAGTAATCTTAATTATTGCACCAGAAATGGCTGCTGTTTTCTGGAAGCCAATCCCCAAACAAGTAACACCAGGAACACAGACATCTCTATCAATATATGAAATTCATTTTCTTAAAAAAAGGGAAGGATGTTCCCACTGAACTAGGTCAATTCTTGTTATACAAGGATACACATGCCCTCAGGCTGCCAGTTAGACAGCCTTATATTCCCGCCTCATAAGTCTTTTTGTGAACTTAGGGGAATAACAAAGCAGCCTTGACAAATTACACCCAGCAACATTTCTCTGGGTTTTGCTAATATTTTAAAATGTGTAGAGTTTTGGTTGTTTCTCTTTTTTTTTAATTTTATAAGACAAAAATCCGAACAAAAACTGAAGCACACACCTCATTTTCTATTGCTAAACACTGTGATAACTCTATCCCAAGCTTCTCTAACAGATTCTTGGTTGCCTGCCTTGCTCAGCTTTGTGGTAATCCAATAATTTGGTTTCTTGTTCAAATTTATCTGGATAACACTGGGAAAACTGCATTCTCAATCATGTCTGAAATGAGACACAAACCATACCCATGTGCTTCATGTTTCATCTGCCTTCTTAACACAGGACCACATGTCAGTATTTTCCTTGAATCACACTGCTGCTTACCCAAATTAAACCCAAAGCTACTCCCAAGGAGACCTTTTACAATTAAATTATTATTTAAAACAAACTACAGTACAATTTTCTGAAAATAACTTCATTGCAGAGCCACTAAAGCAACACATTGCTTGTATGGCATAATGAAGGAAGGAACTTCTATAAAATTGCTGATTTTACATTAACAGGCCCCAGGAGAACATCCCAGGGATACAAAAAAGAAGAAAGGTCATCTTTGTTTCTGAGACCCTGGAGCAGGGCAGGTCATGTTCCATATTATGTAACTTCTTCAGACATTGCTCTTTTCTTCTCCAACCCACTAGAAATCATGTGAAATACTCAGTTTCTCAAGCCATTCTGCATTCTTATGCTTAGAAGATAATCAGAAAGCACAGGGAAAGTGATTTTAAGACAATGTGTATCTGCTTATGTGATGAACTTGCACATTATTCCCTAAGGGTTTTACATATTCCACAACATACAAGGAACTGAAGTTGGTAGCACTTTGTAGGGAATGCTGCATGGATTCCATCTTCCTGTCTCCTTGTGGAAAAATAGTTTCAGAATACAAAAATTTCTTGAAGATACTTATTTCCATGCAGTTTTTCAGTCAGGCTTGTTGCAGTTCCCACATGGAACTTCTGGACTTCTCCAAACTGCCAGCCTGAGTAACAAGAACCCCAACACTGAGTGACAAGCAAGTGCCACACAGCTCAGGACACTGCAGATTTATTAGGCACATCTATCAATCATCAACTTCTCTAAATATAACTCCATAAACTGAAAATAAAACTTGAATTTATACAAGATATAAAATCAGTTGTAAGATACAGATATTAAGAAATAACTGACATGAAAAAAGCAAAGATATAAGCAGGCTTTTGTTTTGCCCTTGAGATCACTGGGACATGTGCTTATGTTGCCCAGAGGAGCTGTTTATTTCTTCAGTGAGGATCAGAGCCCTTGGTGTGTCCACAGATGTTCCTCCTTCCTCTAGTGACCACATCAGTAAATCATTAAAGGGTCGCCTCCCACCCTCTGTGGTGTCATCTCAGAAATTCAACAAGGTTAAATATCACCTTTCCCAAGAGGACAGTGAAATGTTAATCTACACATTGGTGCTTTTTTTTTCCAAACCTTTGGTTTTTTGGACACATTCCAGGACATACTGGGCACAAAATCCATCTGATCTTAAATGAACCCAGCAGGAGATATATTTATTTATATGATACTTTAATTTGTTATGAGATCACCCTCACCCCATCTCAACACACCCTGAAGTATCATCATCTCACTTTTCCTGTCATTGTAATGAATTCCTTTGAAATATCAAATTAAACTTATTATCTTACCACATGCACTATTTATCCTCCTAAGATACCATAATTGCAGTTTCCTCCTCTGTTTCTAGATGCAGTTATGCAGTGTGCCAAAGACCCCCAGCCCTTAACATGAATGCTGTGCCATCTTCAACAATAACCTCTAACTACAGTATCAATTTCCTTTCATGAAGAATTTATGTATTTAACAAATTATTTACATTAATATTTCTTTGATATTAAGAAATAGGGAATATTATCAAGATCAAGAGGTTTTTTTTTAACATTTCACCCTCAGTCCTTCAGACAATAAAGGCATTTGGGTTCCAGCCAAGTGTCCAATCCCTACATAACTCAGACTGTTTCCATCCTATTTCATGAAAAAAAAAAAAAGGCTTTGATAAAGAAGAAACACATTTTCTTTCTAAATACCAAGAAAAAAGATGCTTGGCATCTTTTTGAAGACTCAGTATTCCTATATTCTTCAATACTGTGATAATTTTAACTTTAATAACCTGTCCCAAGCCAGCAGTAGCCACTAAGAAAAAAAAAAAAAGTAGTATAGTATTTGAATAAAGTGTGAAGAATAAATTAGCCAGTTGTTTGTCTTATACCAGTGAAACAATATCCTACTGATTTTCATTCTATTACTTTGAAGAAAAAACAGTATCTAGCTATAAATACATTAAAAATAGAAAGTAATGCTACATATGATAATAATGCTACAACTTAGAAAGAGTATCTCTGTCAAAACATGAGCTGCAAGAAGCTTTCATTCAGTGCCTGGGGCTCCAAACATGGGGAGTGTGCAAAGTTCAGAGAGCAATTGTAAAGCTACATTATTTTTCAGGCAATAAATAATTAACTGAAGTGGGCTTCTTTCAAATCCTGTCCTCACAAACAGCAAGGCTTTTCAAAACAGCTTCTTCTTTACCTTTGAAAAGGTAGTAGTCAGGCAATAATGATGCAACAATTCATTTTTCAAGGCACCTGCTCAGCATAGTAATAATCTGTGCACCTCACAAACAGCATTAAACTGCAGAGTGTTAAAATTTACAGGACAGGAATGGTGCATAAAATGACAGAATAAAGTCACAGAGAATTATGGATAAGTTGGTGAACAAGACTGAAAACACAACTGAAAAAAAAACGTTCAGAATGCTCATAGAAGAGACTAAAAGTGCAGCCAGTCCTGGATTTCAAGTACTGCAGACACAGGTGCAGCAAAATACACCTGTGTTGTCCCTTCCCATTATTTATTTGCAACATGAAGCTGCTGGGTATTTCAATGGATGGTCATGACACTAAGAGCTTTGTTTTTACCAAATACTTGTCTTATAAATCTGAACTTGGAGTTTCCTTAGTTCCTTCACTATGGACAATAGGAAACAGAAGCAAAGTTTGCAACTGCAAAGCCAAACAAAGGGAACAAACATGCCAAAAGACTGTTTTATCATGTAATTCTCATCTATTTCACTGTAAACCCCCCCAAATAGATGACACTGAACTCTCCAACATCATCAAGCTGCTACGCTTTGAAATAAAATTATTTATAGCAGGAACTCATAATAACCAGAGTTTTCTCTCTTGCTCTACTCCTCACCAGTCCCCCTCCAGAATGGCTAATTCTGGCTCCTGACAGGCTGAGGAGGAAATGAAACAGAACTCACAGAAAACCCAAACTACCAACCTTATTGCCAACTGAACCACAGCTTCATTTTGCAGACATTCAAAGAGCAGACATGCCAGGGCATTAGTCTGACTACACCCGATCACAAAGGCTGAGAAAAGCTTCCTCTGATACTGAAAAGCAGCTGTGGTCACAAATGATCACAGATTTTTCTCAGAGGAGTCCCCAGCTCATTATATCTCAACTTACATCCTCCCTCCACCTGCAGCTCTTTGCACCACAAGTTGGGAGTTTGTGGGAACTGTCACACTCTGCATCCATCCTGCCAAAGCCAATAAGCATCATTCCAGCCTCTCCAGCAGCTACTGTCAGCCAGTTCCTGGTAACCCTGTCTGAGCTGCCATAATTCAATCCCCCCCACAATGAAATGTTTTTCAAAACTGGCATCTGGGAAGAGGTACAGCAAGGGATGTTCAGCTAAGTACCCAGAGTACATCTCGGGAGGATGAAGTACACTGGGACTTGAATTTCTGATGACATTCACTGGCCTGAAGGAGCGCAGGCAGAAAAGCCTCAAGATGCAGATTTTAAATTCCAGCCCTGTTACCATGATTAGATCTGGCACAATCCTTCCACACAGGTTTCAATATTTCCACAGGAGCCATGGGAGAATGTATTTCAGCAAGAACCTGGCATGGTTTCCTCTCTCACTGCCTCCCAATATATTCAGGCTTGTGATACAAGTGAGAGTAACAGTTGACTCCTTACAGTTACTGAATACTCCCACATACTGAAGAGGCAAAAAAAAAAAAAAAAAAGGAGATCCTGAAGTTATGATTATAACTGAAAACACAGTGCTTACAAGGCATCACACACAGCTGCAGCACAGCACACTGCTACATACTTTCGGAGTCAGCTTTGCTGTGTCATTCTTGCTCTGAAGTGGTAAATTCATTGGAAAAAAAGAAAACACAAAGCAGCTGAATGCTAAGGGGCTGCAGCAGGTACAGTCAAAAGTTATTTTTTTAGAAATAAATAAATTCCATAGTGATGAAAACAAGTGTAGAAGTCACAGTCTTTAGCAAATATTTTGTTCTAATGTTAGATAGTTTTTCCTACAGCAGTGTCTCAACAGGAGAAAGGTGGTGGGCAATGGCAACCTGTGACCCAGGAACCATGCAAATGCAGCTTTGAAGTTTGCTACTCAGGGAAAAGATTAAGTTTGGCTGGTTTTCCAGGGCAGTTATAACTGAGAAGCAAAGAGAAAGTTCAAAATGCCAGTTTTATGAACTAATCCATCTGTAACCAAACTGCTGAGGCCCGAAAAGCAGCACCATGTGTCACACTCTCAGATGTGCAAACCTGCCTGTGCACAGCCCACCTATAGAACTGCATCACCAATACATCTGTTAGGGGTTTATAAAGCCTGGATATAAACCTGGGGTCAGCCAAGGTGTCAGATGTGTGTGTACTTTGACACAAGCATCAAGTACTTAGCAGCATTTTATCAACTGCTAAGAAAGAGCACTGAAATTTTGTGATATGAACCAGCTATTTGGACACTTTCCAGCTCACCAACCTGTCACATTGGATAACTTCCATCTCCCTGTAGGCATTCAAGTAATTCTTCAAGAGAAGTTTTTGAGTTTTAAGCATATTTCTCTTTGCAAACTTAACAATGAAAAAAAAATTGTGTACTATATATAAATGTGTGACTGAAATACTTTCCTTTTAAGTGAATAAAAAGTTGTATCAAGTCCTGACAGTAAACTTTGCATGAACAGTTTCTAATGTATTCTTCAGAAGAAATACTGAGATAAAGCTTTTTAATTCATGAATCCTATTTTTTCTGAAACAGACAATGGAATGTATCATCTTTTCAAAGGAAAAGAATTTGCATTTTCATCAGAGGAGGAGAAAGCAATTTTAAGTACCATAGTTCTGAAGGTTATACTCAGAAATAAGATCATTGTTTTATCTTTCAGTGTATCTTCAGCACTTCACGTGGAATGACATTGCATCATTTCCATCAAATTAAAGGCAAATCACATTCAAGTTTCATTCCTAAGACTTGCTTGCTAAGTCCATTTTTCTGCTGCAGCAAATACCACAGCATCTTCCCTACTCAGTCTTACCAACCTGAAGTAAGAGCCTTACATCCTACCCTGTAATCCTTGTCTGTGTTGGATCCTCTTCTCCAGTCACCTTGATCCCACCTGGAGGTGGCTCTCAAAACCTACCAGCAGGATTTGTAAAGCAGCTTATGCCTCCTTCAGTCCTCATTTCTCAGGTAAACTCAAGTAAAGCTCCTTCAGCATTAACCAAACGACTGTTGTGGGGAAAATCTGAGAATGTAGAGGAACATACAGAGAACTGCTCTGGGCACACCATGAGAAGTCTGTGTACTGCCCAATTAGACAAAGTAACAGAATAATATTACACAAGACAAGCTGTGCATTGAAGAAAACTCCAGATACAAAACAATGCTGCACAAATTGCTCCATGTCTTGTAATAAACAGGTTTACCTTCATGAAATGCGCTTTATTCTGTGGGATCCAAAACAACAAAGCTCCTTGTGATCAACTACTGGCCTCTGCACACAAAGGCCATTTAGAAACCTCAGCAGTTCCACCTTTCCCATTCCCTGCCAGCTTTTTCCTATGTATCACATAAAGCTACAGATTTGCACTTTTAGGGAGGGAGCTGTTTTTACTTTATAGGCTCTGCATCTCTCATCCATTTCCCTCTGAAAATATTCCCTTCAGAACCCTCCTTGCAGTTCAACAGTAACTTCCAGCACATTTCCATCCATTTCTCTCTGAGAGGAGAAAATGGAAAAGGAGATAATTTTTAGCACCATCCAATTCCAATAGTTTCAAATCCATCTCCAGCTCTTCATGCCAGCTGGTGATCTATGTGTCACTGCAATCTCCAGGGATTTCACAAGTATCTCTAAACTAGTCTCCAACATCTCTTATTATTTTAAGGAAAAAAAACAACACGAGTTTTACACAAAGAAAAGCTTTGGCCAAACTAATCAGCTTGGCCAACTGTTACTTCTAAAGTGACTGATAGAGACAAAAAATGAACTGGAAGAAAAGCAGCACCCAACCCAATCCACTTAGAGCATTACTTCAGGTTTGTTAACTACAAAAATGTTGTATTTCAGACACTAATTTTTCTTTCTGAAAAGCAGGGGTGAACCTGCCTATGGAATGAGAGCTCTGCAGCCATTGACAAGAACACAGTTCACAAGGATCTCAGCACATGCAGTCTCTTGTCCCTAAGAATGTTTAGGAACAGTGGAATGATTTGCAAAGTGAAGGGAAAGTGACAGTCACACAAATTCCTTAGAAACTGAAAATCATGATTCCTCCACCAAGGAAACAGCTTATTATCAAACACAAACCATAATTAAATACATCAAGCTGACTGTGTAAACTGAAAATGTCCATCTAGCTGCACATCATAGAGAATCTGTATTTTACAGGATAAAACACAAATCAGACATGACAGAAAACTGCTGAGTCTGAAAATGTTGTCTTACAGCTCTGTCAGTTATCATAGAATCAGAGCAGTTTGGATTGGAAGGGACCTTAGAGATCACTCCCTTCCAAACCTCTGCCATAGAGTGAATTGGGAAATTTAAAGTACAGAGGCTCAAAATTACAAGATAAATTACACTAATCATCTTCGTGTCAAAAGCCCTCCCAAAATGCTTTCACTCAGTGAAGTATTTGCCTTAAAAAAATGCTTAACCCTCCAAAATACTACAAATATATGTCATATTTTCACCATAAGAAAAAAATGCTTATTTCTTGAGCAAACTGGTCAAATGGAAAATTAAGGTGTCCATCTGCAGCTGAATGAGTTTGAAAACCATATCAAATATTTAATTTTTTCCACAAACTGCAGAAAGCCCCCAGAACTGCCACTCTTGCACATCTGCAGTGTAGGTCATTCAGTTGTTATGATTACACCAGAGCAAGAATAAGTTCACACTGAAGAGTAACCACCACCATTAAGAGGTGAGTGCACAAAGCATGTGGAGCCTTTAAAAATCAAGATTTGCTTTAACAGTATCAGCCTAAAAGGAAAAAATGCAACCACATCTATGAGTCAGATTTCCATACTCAAAATATTGCAAAGAAGAGCCTGCAATGTCCTAAAGCCTCAGAATTGATGGGCAGCTGCCCAGGGAAGGGACAGGAAGGGAGAGCCTGGATTGCTGGATGTGAGGTCATGGAACCAAGACACACATGAAACCCCAGTAATTTGTACTGCCAAAACTCTCTCTGTTACTACAAGACATAAATTTAAAATTGCCTTATGCTTTTTGTTATGGGTGATATAAATTAAATTAGCACATTGAAAGGATTTCTATAAAAGAGACCCTCGGAATTTTTCATACCTCAATCTATGTGAAATAACAAGCAAAACAAGACCTGCAAAATTGCTGTCCCAGAAAATAATGAGGAATTATGTCCTAGGCAAGGGAAAATATTATTTAAACTGAGTAATTGGCAATGTGACTCTGTTTGTTAACTCAAACACAGGCACCTATAACTCATTGAAATTCACCAGTTTGGGTTTTCAATTCAAATATTTGAGCATTCCTACTCATACATTTTCAATTTTAGCTTGATTTAATACAAATAACAGCACCTAAACTTTTGTTACAATTCGTATGAATCCCAGACTACTGGATGCCAAGGAAGCAAAAAACCAACAGAATTAAAATAGCAATTTGCAAATTAAGAATGCAGGAGTCTTGCTCACATACCTCTACAGCCAAAGGAAGAGCTTTCATAAAACCCTTAAAGGCTTTTTACTTGTATTTAAACCACAAAGGATTAGCTTTCTAAAGCTTCTTTCTGAATTTAATTGGGCAAGTATAACTTTTAAAGTAGTCCATCTGCCTGGAGCACAGCAGCTGTGATGGGAAGTGGAGAATGCTACTGCAATATTTGGATAAATTCTCAAACAAAACTGTGAAAAGTCTCCAGTAATTAGTGGATGATATGAGAATTCAGAACTTGGCACTGGAATGTTATTTGCATAAACTGTTGGACTTGTTTATTGGGTTACTTGTTTCCAGTGCACAAAGAGTACTGTGATTTCAGTGACTTAATGCTTGCATATCATCAAAGTAAAATTTGGTATAATGCACATATTTATTTCCTCAATATTTTATGTGACATTTCTCTCTGCAGTGAAATAATCCAACACTCATTTTCTTCTAAAGCTCAGTAATAGAATAATAACACATTATTACTTTGCTTAAATTATATTACAGTGCCTAAATGTTACATGATGCTGCAGAACAGTTTGCTATATTCTGTAACAAGATCTTTCCCAGTGCACCCATCTCATCCATTTTCTTAAATTAAATATGGAAAAGTCTGTTTAATGCTTAAATAAAAGGTTCTGAGCTAATGGAAGCAATAAGGCTAATGAAACAACCAGTGAATTAACAGGGAACACAATTAATGGTAAATTAACACTATGCTGGGAATTCAGCCTGAATCTTAAAAATCAAATTAATCTTAAAAGCAAACTGCATTGGATTATTAAAAATCCCATTGAATATTTCCCATATTTTGCACAAATTTCTCCTTTTATCTGCATTAGGGGCCAGATTCAGGCCTATCATATTTTATATCTCTTGGCTATAAATATATATTCATCTTTTGTTCGTTGTATTTCATATGAAAAAAAATTCAGGAACCTCAAAATTATGAAAGATTTTTCAATTTCTATACAAGACTATCATTGCCAAAGTTACAGAACCACTGCAGATGAAAAGATTTTAGGAGACAGTAGAAGAATATCACTCTGTTTGCCAGTTTGTTCAGCTACAACTGTTGTATTTTTATTTTCAGGAAACATTTTCTGTTATTCTGTTATTTGATCTGCACCTCTTTTCTGATGCCGAAGTATTCACAGAACTGAACTTAAGGAACTGAACCATCCCCTTGGAAATGTTTGGCCTTGTATTTGCAAGAACTGCAGTAACAGCTACACACCAATAACTTCTTTCACCAAATCCCACTGGATGCTCTATTTTTCCCTGGTCAGAAGTTGCCACATTTTGCTCGCCTGTTTGGGAAGATTAGTTCCAATTGGAACATTAAAAAGATGGCTGAAGAAGAAAAACTATCTTTAAAGAAAGCAGTTTGGTTTGGTATAAAGGGATATATTCCATCAGTAAATCTATGCATCAGAAATGAAAGTGCCCCCAGAAGTTGTTATACTTTTTGTTTAGACAACATGCAAATAAAACATATGTGACTGGACCATCATAAAAAAGAGCTGGACCCCCAATGGAGAGCTGCTGTCAAATAAGAGCCACCAAGAAAGCCATAGACTCAACCTTACCTTGAAATTAGTTAACCATAAGCCTGTTGCAGCTTTGTAATACAAGGATCATGTTAGCTTCAGACACCAGGATTTCTGCATTCCCTAGCTACAAGAAATCTTTCCTCAAATCTTATATTTAATTCCTTTATCTTAGTGTTTGGTCTAATCATCAATTAATTTTGAAAATAGATCCCCTAAAGAACATGTCAGTGAAAAATATAGATAATAGCAAAGAGGAGAATGAGAAGCCTCAGGAGTAAGGTGTTAATTTGTGTCCGAGGGACGATCTCAATACAAGGGTCAAATGACAAGTGAAATGGGTCGCAGAGAAACGCGTTATTTACAGACTTTAAATTGTGATTCGATGGCCCAGCAAAACATGAAAATGCGCCCAGTGCTACTGAAAAGGAACAGTTTGGATTCAGCAGATTTCATGAGACACCCCCAGCACCGCAGGACCAAATCCCAGCAAGTTCGGTTCAAGGACGATGGTGTGGGCACCGAGGCAGGACTGGAAACTAATCCTGCTGGAGACACAGCATTCACAGCTGCAAAGGCAGAAATCTTTAGGGATCACAATTTTTTGCTAACTCGATCTCCAACTTTTCCAAGGGCTCAGAAGGGGCTTCGCAATATTGCCATACAAACATCTCCCAGCCTCAGGAAACACTTCCCGGTTTTTAAAAGGAAAAAGCTGGCAGTAAGCAAATCATTGACAGAAATGCCAACGGAGCCTGCAAACTCTATCCAGGTAAATGGCAGTCTTTGTGAACAAGACATTGTGTCTGCAGATCTCTGTTACTTAAGGATCACTAATCATGTGGAGGATGGATGCAGGAATTGTGAGGTGGACGGGCAGTTCAGCCAAAGGCCACCGAAAGCACAAAGCAACGGACCCATCTCCTCAGCTGATTCCTCAGTATCAGAGAAGACAACTGCGTCCACACAGGTGCCTGAATACATACACGTGAGCTTTCCACAGGACAGGAATGTCTCCATGGATGCACCAGACACAGCCATGAATTCACTGCATTCCTCTGCTGTCACCAACAGCAATGAAAGCAACGAAAACAGCACACTGTCCTCTGATTCTGAAAAAGCAGAGCCTTGCCTAAGCAATTCAACGAACTGCAGTGAATGCGATCCCCTCTCTGCTTCTCAGAAAGTGGAGAAAAGGGATTCTGGGCTGCTCGTAGCCAGCAAAGACGCCAGCAGTAAGGAAACCGCTCCATTGTCACCTCCATCAAATCACAGCTCATCTCCTTGTTTCCTCAGAGACTGTCACCAGGCAGGGGAGCACAAACCAGATTCCAGCGGTGTGACGTTACCAAGCGATCACACAACGGTGTCATTGACCAGCAGTGATGCACCAAAACCTGTTCTGTCATGTAACAGTGAAATCGAGAACAATTCCACCCAGTCAGATGTTTCCCAGTGTAACAGCTGTTTAGAAGGATTTCACATAAAGTCTTATCCGCCAAGGAATGAAATGAACCCGCAAACCAACAAAGAGATTAGTGAAATAAATCAAATTCACTTGGCACATGGCGAACTCTGTGCCCTACAAGGCAGGCTGCAGTCTGTAGAGGAATCCTTGCAGTCAAACCAGGAGAAGATTAAAGTCCTTTTGAATGTAATCCAAGACCTGGAAAAATCCAGAGCACTCAGTGAAGGGTATGGTGCATTTTTAATATTAGTAATTCATCAGAAGTGTAAAGTAGACATTAGCATTCTTTTAACCTTTGCTACTGAAAAATATCTCTCTTCCGATACTTAATGATGAGTCTGCAAAAAAGGCATCTTACACCATTTTTGTGGTAATTGGGCCTCAACAAGTCTCTTCATAGTTTGGCTTTAGCTGACACTGCCAGTGTGAGACACAGCTTAACAACTCCCTTTTTCATTTAGATTGATGGTGTTTGATACAAACCACTGACACTGAAAATTATCAGTCTCCACCTCACTAACATCTGAATGTAGGACGCCAAAACTCGAGTCCTCTGTACTAATGCAGTATAACAGAAACCCATGGCAAGGTCAGATACACACATAGTGCCAAAGAATTCCCAGAGCTGAAACAGTTGATATCAGCAAAACCCACCCTGATGTTCTACAAGTCGTTACTGGCCCCAGAAGCAAGCAAAAGCAGCAGTGGTTAAAGCACAGAATCTGCTGACACTTGGGGACCACACTGCTGATGGTTTTATGACACCACAAACAGCACAGCTGCTGAAAGGGAATGACCTGGGAACAGGGAAAGGCACAATGCCACGGGAACTTCAAGAGCTTCAGTGTGTCAGGGAGATTTCATGGGAAGTGCAGGGAGGTGCTTAAAGGGGATTAGAACTAAGGTCACAGAGCGTGTGAAGACTGTTAGAAAGAACTCACTCGGTAATGTCAGATTTCAGGATGAGTGCATTTGCAGCTCCATAACAATGGGTGGCCTGTATTTTAGTGTACTGTCACTGTTAGCCAAGGCTGCAAGCACTATTTATCCAACTTACTTGTGCATTATAAATTACAGTAATAATAATAATACTATAAATCCAACTAAAATCTGAAGAATGGATGCCTTCATAGGACAAGGTTAGAATAGAACTTTAAATATTTCTATTCCATAAATAAATAGAATAGTCTATTCCATAATCTATTCTAAATTATTTAAATATTACTTTCCAATCAGCACATGAACTTCCACTTTAATTCCAAAACAATTAGAAAATTATTTTGGTAGTAATTTATCTCTCCCAATTCAAATTATACTTGTTAAATATAAGTTACATATCCTTCAGACATAATGAGCCACTGACCTCAACCTGTTTGTAATGCAGATCTCCCCACCACAAGAATAGTTCAGCTCTAGCTGGTGTTAAGTATGAAAGCCACTTTTCTTGTTTTTTCAACACTCCAAATTTGGGTAATATCAGCAGGAAAAATCTGACCTGGTTATACTCTAGTAGGGAAACTTGAAAAGAGGAAAGACAGGAAAGCAGAAGGGCAGAGATCAGACTGACTCACCAAAAGCAGGGATTTGTAAACACTTTAAAGTGAGTTTGCAAGAAACGGTCTCATGTCTGAGTGTTTTCATGACAAGTATTCATAAAAGAACCAACGACCAGAATCCCAACAGCATGAGGTGCAAGACAAGAATAACAGGGCTTGGGCTTTTCAAAGCAAACTTCTAACATAGAATTTCATACTGATAGTTTTAGTCAGGATTATAGAAGCAGTGACCAGAATTTCTTTTGCTCATAGAAGACCCAGAGATTTGTTAATGTCCCTGTTACATGAACTACTCTCTGTTACAGGCGTAACTTCTACCACACTGGCCAAGACCTCAACAACTGCAGCACCTGCCAGAACACAGCGTGCATCATCTACAGGTACCTCCCTCAGTTCTCTAGTGACTGAAAATCCCCAGCCCCCCCAGTTGTACAATATAATGCTTTGCTCACAGCTTTAAAGTGTCTCAGTTACAATTAATCCAGTTTTTAACAGAAGACCACGTGGTGTGTATGAGGTGCTTTGTTTCCCAAGCAGAAAACCATCAATATTGGTGTTGGCTGAAGGGGGACTGTACTTACAAGAATTCAAACAGAAACTTCCCACTGAGGTTTCACAGCGTTATTACTGGCATGCTTTGAAAATCTCTGATGCCATTTCTGATGATGAAATTCCTCTGTGTGTTATATTTTTAAAGCTGGGATTTCTGTAATACATTTAGGTCTTGGAAAAGATAAACACTCACTTCTCTGAATGCCAGTGAGCCACAGATACAGTCCAGGTTAATGAGTAAACAAAAAACCCACACCCACATTTTTCACCTCAGTTAATATTTATTTGTCATTAATTTCAGGGAGTGCAATTTGAGTGTAAACTACTTTAAATTTAAGCTGCAGTTGATGTTAAACTCTTATATCCAGAAAACTTTGCAGTACTGTGTTCTGGGAGCTGTAGTTGTGTCAAAAGGTGTTTCTATACAAACACACTTCAAGAGCCTCCAGCTCTCCATCCACCAGCCCAAAGGCCAGCAGGTACAAAATCTTGGCTGTACTGCATGTGTAGCTTGTCCAGTCAGCAAGGCATTTTATAAGGCTTCCACCAATTTATAAAGACATGATCTCATCTCTGCAGCCTCAGTTACAAGGCAGAAAACCCACCTCTTCAGTCACTTGATTACATTAATGAAAAAGATAAATTATTTTAGCCTTTCTTTAAGTTGAAACCTTTTCCTTCATTTCAAAGAACATGGCAAACCATTTTCTTTGCCAGTTTGCAAGCAGTATGACTTTAATTTTTTTAAGGGATATAATTAATACAAAAGACCCACATGGAAGTGGTTTTTTGCACATCTTCCACATGAGCAAAATTTTTTAAAGAATTTAATAAAGTCAACACAACACTGGAAGTTTTTGTTCAACATACAACTCCACCAGCTACTGATGTCCTAAACAAATCTCTAAGTACTTAACATGTCACAAATTAAACGCCACAACTCCTCTGAGACAAAGCTCTTAGCATTCATCACAGCCCACTGGATGCTCTGGGAAGTGACATGACTTATCCAAGAGCACAGACTGCATCCATATAAGAAGAAAGATGCAGAACAAAGCAGGTTTCCTTTACATGGTCATACCTCTGAAAAAATAATCTCTGTATTTTATTGGACTAGACATTAGCAGTTCACTGTCTAGAAATTATGTACAAGCTACCCTTTACCACAGGCTGAAGAATAAACTGTGATGGTTACCCTGTGTTTGTAGGATTACAGTTTCACTTTTCACTGCAGGAAGATCCTGAACAAGCAGCACAATTATCCAAAGGAAAGGACAGAAGAGAAAGAAAACTTACTGGATTGTGCATTGTTGATTCCCTCCGTAGTTTGTAAAGATAATGGTGGCTGGGAGCAAACATAACAGAACACTGTTGCTCCAGAAAGTTTCAAGAGAAACAGGAGACAGAAAGGAAATAACAGTTTTCACTTCACAGAGATATTGCACAAGATATGGTTATGAAGAAAGCATTTTGAGGGACTTGTTATCAGTGTTTGCTCTGGACAAACCCATGCAATTCCTATGGTTTGTGTAGCATAAAACATCCATACATGTAATTTTCCCCTCACATACCATCAATGCCGTAATTAATTATATAATCAAGTGGTTTTTCTTGCTCTCAGCTCTTCTGCTCCTGAAGAACCCAGCTCACCAGTGATGCAGAATGTCAGGTTGCTGTCACTGAACCATCTTTATCACACACGTTTTAAGCAGTCCCTGAGTCAAACAATGCACTAATCTCATATAAATCCCAGCGTGGATTACACTGCTCAGTAAAGTAATAAAGAGCTTTTCAGCCTGACAGTGACTGTAAATTTGGCTTTATTAACTGCACAGCAGGGATTGCAGCCTTGGGATTTTCAATCTAGATCATGTAACACAAATGTTTGCATTAGAATAAACAAATGCAAGTAGCAACTGAAAACAGTTACCCTGGCATATCATGGACAGTATTAAGTGAGGATCTGAACTGAACTCTTGTCTCGGGAGATGATCTCTCCAAAATTAAATCTAAAAACTCTGAAGAAGGGCAGAAATAAGAAACACAAGCAGATGTTACACTTACATCTGCTGAAAATTCAAAATTTAATTCTCCAGCCCCCACGGTCTGTTACAACTGAAAAATATTAAGTTGCAGATTTAGCAATAAACTGTTAAAGTGCATAAATAAAATGCAAGAGACACTGGTTTTATATAACTTTCTTCTACTTACTTTTTTATCTATTAGATATTCCTTCTTGTTTAGAGATCCTTCTCCAGCTATTCTAAATCAGAATAATACTACTGCTTTCTTTTTACCAGCTGAGTTATTCCATTAAAAACCTCAAAACACATGAAATATAAGGGAAAGAAGCTTCCAGTTCATGTTAACATACTATTTAGCAATGTTTATGGATTTCTATACACATAAAATTATTCACAATTAGTGTTTAAAAAGATGCATGTTAACTAACTTTACAGATTTCTTCTAATCCGTGCCAAAATCAGATTCAGAGCCTTGAAGTGACACCTCAGCAACCCCTTTGGTTGCCTTTGGTGCCCCTTTTACTCAAAAAGTGCTTGGATTATGGAAAAAACCACCTTGCTTCTCTCTCTGCCTCCCAAAATCCCCACAGCACACATAGCTGGTACAGCCTGCTCTCTTGCCTAGAAAAGATGATTGAAATAAAGCAAATGCTGTTAAAATAAAGCAAACCCAATACTGCTTAAGCACTGTCCACATTGACTCTTTAAACCTTGTATTCATCTCTATGCACTCATCCACCATTATCTAATTAACATCTTGACTCTCGATGACATCAATAATAATTAGGGGTTTCAATGGAGAAAATGAGTTCTACTTTCTGTTAACTAACACCACTTATCCCAAAGCCCTGTATACTGACTTAATTTCAGATATTTTTGCTCCTAGCCTGTCTCCTATTGGGAGACGTTCCCATTTGACCAAGTGAAGCATGTGAGAGTTTGTAATTAATTCCAAGCCTGTGACAGATTATGGCATTGAAAGTTGACCTTTGAACAAAGTGCATTGGAAGGTCATTCTGGTATAGTTTCATTTCTTCTCCCCTCATTTTTGTCCCACTGTTCTGGGCACAGTGTTGGAGTCCTCGAGTCATATGAAGCAAAAGTTTCCCTCAAGAAAAATATTAAGAGAAGAACTTATTTTCCAAACTGCAGCATACACACCCTTGGGCTTTAACCAGGCTCTGATACTGAATAAATGCCAAATTATCCTGATGAGATAAACACCCCTTCAACAGGTTTTTTGAAAAGGGAATTGCTCACTTACTACCTTAAATCTCTTCCTTTTTCCATAGTGTAGAATATGACTTCAGACAACAAGAAGGAAGATTTCATCAGATTTTAAAAACCTTGGACCATGCAGAGCAAGATCCAGCTTCAGCTTCACCTCAGAAGCCACCACCTGATCCTGCAGCTCCAGAGAAAAAGGAGTTAAGGAAAAAAACAAAAAAGATGAAAAGAAAATGCTTCTGGTGGATTTGACTTCCTTATGCTTCCTTCTACATTTCAAAAGACACCAGAACAGGAAAAGCTTGAGAGCAAGGGCCTGAAATGTGCTATAACAAAATCACAAAGGTAAAGAAGGTTTCATTAGAGTAACTGGAAAAGCAAAATAATTGAATTAATTAAATCATCTCACTGAATAAAGATGCATGAAGATACTATTTTCAGAAAAGAAATTCTTTGAGAAGGAAGTTTTCTCTTTTTTTTCCCAAGGACACTTTCATACGCTTTGTAAAGACCTTTTTTCAACTTTGCAAAAATAGCAAGGTTTAAATCTCTACTTAAAAAAAAATAATGGCAGACAAAGCTAAGCATGTCACACAGCCTTCCTTTCCTATTTATAAGCAACATGGACTGAAAAGAAAGAACTTCACTGATCTCTGAACAAAATACATCACCAAGAAGAAATTCAGGGAAACCTATGTTGTTCAAACAAATCTCTCCTCAAAGGAGATAAATTATAATTATTTCACATTCCCACCAAAATATTTCTGTTGCTGCCACCTAATATTGAACAACAAGAAAAGAATTTCAGGTTGTTTTACTCTGTTCCTTTATTTGTTCATTATAAAAAGCCCCCATTCAGAAGTTTCAGCCTTTCAAGAGATTGCCCTGAAAAGAATTTGAGAGTCATAAAACAAGAGAAAGTCACCAGTAGCTCTGGCCTTAAGCCCCTACTGAAGCAACGTCTCGTTAAGTGAATTTGAGTTTTGAGTATCTCCAAAGAGAAGAATCACCAACTCCTTAGGACAGGCTGTTCCACTTTGTTTTGGTTTTTTTTCTAATCTGAATTTCCTGCATTCTGCTTTCTCACATTACATCTTCCTCTTCCAAAAGCACCTTCAAGAAGAACTAGTTGGATAATAAAATCTCTCTCCTAAATCTTCACTCCTTACAGACTGAACAAACCCAATTTTCTCTGCCTCTCTTCTCATGTTCATGTCATGCTGCAGTCCAGAGGAATCTTGGCTGTCTCCCTCCAGTAAATCAATGTTTTTCCTCTTCCTGGAAGCCTAACACTGGACACAGTCCCTCCAATGTCATCACATGCTGGTTAAACAAGAATAACTATTTTGCCTCCTGTCTTAATAAATCACTTGCCCAATCTGTCCATTTAAGATCTGTATTGCTACACCAAAACATCCCCAGATGTTTGTTTTTTGGCCTTACCATGTAAGTTGATACAAGGTACAAAACTGAACATGAAAATAATAACTAGTGAATTTATCTGTATTCCACTAAAATGTACATATATTCTGAAAAGATTTTATCATATGTCAATGTAGCCACTATTTTCCTCCAAAAATACTCGAGTTACCAGCCAGCACAGGGAACACCAATGGAACCTAATTTAGGGCTGACGATACTATTATTTTATTCATGAAAACTTGGTCACTTTTCATATGGGGGAAAAGGGGGAAAGGTTTTCCAAAGCAAGTGTAGTGGAATGTACTGCAGACCTTTCCCTGGAAGTGACACTGGTTCAGGGTATTCCACAGATTAACCCCTGCATCCTATTTTTATAAGTCATACAGTATTAATTGTGCAATGTTAATTTAAAATGTCTGTACACTTTTTGTACACTTCTGTGTTCCTTGAATTCTTAGGGTTAATTACACATTTGAAAATACATTAAAAACAATTTTGCACAGAAGAGTTTTGTCTGGATGAACTAATTACTTTTTTTTCATAGAACCAGTGATTTCGAAGACAGTATGCAATATGTCATGGCTTAATTTTTCAAAATCCTAAAGGACTGACGCTTCCAAAAATCATTTCCATGTAAAGTTCAGTCAGTATAGAAGTAACAGGCACAAAATAATCATTATTTTAGAGGCTTTTTAGAAGGAAATTAATTTTTACTAGCAAAAAAGATGCCATTAGTGAGACAGAAAAGCTCTCCAATAACAAATTGTGGGTAAAACAAAGGCAAGAATTAAATCATATGCAAGAACACATTACTGTATTACATTCAAGGAAATGCACTGCTTATGCTGGTGAGTCAACAGCATGCCTTTTTTGCATTAATCTCTATAATTGATATAATGTAGGACTTATTATTAACTTATTGTACATTAAAATAACATTTTAAGAATAATATTCTTTGTGGTAAAAATATAATAACAAACAATACCAACAGGTGTAATATTAGGAAAACTAGAAGTTCTTTTCTGTAGTGAATTGATTCTTAATAATTTATTATACAAAAACAATCTTTTTGTCTTTTTGTTAATAAGCCCAAAAAAAGCTCCTTTAAGCTTTCTGAGTTTGGTTTTGCCCATAAAATGTGCAAATGTGATGCCTTCAATATATTTTCCAAGGATTGAGATGTTTCAGTTGAAACAAACCACAGCACCTTGGTTCACTGCGGAGCACTGGCTGATCCCTGGGGTCAGGAAAACTGTGCAAGAACAGAAATAATGGCTTCAGTCTCAGAAAGCCCAAGCAAAGGCAGTTGCAAATAAGGCTCCTACAACCTGAACAAACATTAGTACTCCTGTAAAACCCAAATACACCAGTATCAGTTGTTTCAGGTTTTGTATTTTATTGTCTGATCTTGAAGGAATTTAGACAATTTTTAATCCTCAGTCTCCCAGTCAAAACTAGTGTCTGTTTTCCAGATTCCTGAGTCGATTGTTTTTCAGCTCCCTCCTCATCAGAAGAGTGTGGATTATCCACGATATTATGAAATTCCCTTTGTGCCATATGCACACGCAGCAGTAGGGAAGCACTGCAGGTACCCAGGGCCCTCAGCTCCCACTGCTCCCAGGCAGGAACAGTCATTTGTTTTTCAGCCTTCAGTTCTTGAACTCCCTCCCTCCAAGACATCTGTTTTCCTTGAGAGGAAATATGAAATTCCAGTGTTGCTAAATCCCTCTCCTTCAGGAAGGTTCTCCTAGAGTTCTCTATTTTAAGACTTCAGTACAATGAAGGAGATTTTTTTTTTGGTCAGCAGCAACAGACAGACAAATTCTGAATATATATAAGATCTAAACAAGAGGCTTATGTAAAACACAGGCAGAACTCTCTCAGTCTTTTACTTGAGGCTTTGACTACAAAGAACAAAAAACATTCAATACTTTCACTGGAATAAAATTATAGCAGAAGTAAATTATCCCTACAAAAGGAAAAGCATCATATTCTCACAATAAAACCACACCTACTAAAGGCCAGATGTTAACCCCAGACTGTCACACACAAAAGGCTTTCAGTATAAAACTTTAAAGAGAACATTGGAACAAAATATTGTTTGTCACATTAAAAGGAAGCAGTGTGGGGGTATCATGGGTGCATCAGCCAAGACCCATCAGCAAGAGGATAGTTAGAGTTTTGTTTAGATTTAATACAGAAATTTGTATATCCTACCAACATAAACTAAAATTTCAAAGCTTTGTAACACATATTTGGAGAATCTTGTCTCTATGAACATGTACTATGCAAGCACTGTTCTTTTCTTTTATTTTTAAAATATTTTTAAACTATTTTAGTAACTAAATATTAAACAATTATCAATTATTAATTCATATAGGAAATTTTAAAATTCCTCAACAGAATTTATGATGCCAAGATTAGAAAAGCAACAGAAATTGGTAGATTGTTGAAAGATAATGGCACTGGCTACAAAAACTTCTGATTTACGAAATTACAGTGTAATCCCTAAAACCAGCTCCCAGAATAGGAAAGTGTGGGAAATACAAACACATTCTTAAATTAAATAAAAAACTCACAAAACCCCCATAAGTCAAGCAAAAAACCCAAACAAACCACAGCTACTTGCCAGCACTTGACTACAAAAATACCTTGGGTTCTGTGAAATATATATTTAAATGACAACTAAAATATGCTACTTATAAACCATTGCACAGAATGTAGCATATCCCAAAAGTACAGTATTTGAAATTCTTTTATGGAGTAAACCTAGCTTTCTTTAAAAATTCAGAATGTATGAATGAAATACTGATTTCTGTCACATAGCAGCAGTTCTTGTAGGGCTTCTGATAGTTTTCTGCACTATATCTCTTTTGAAAAAGCCACAATATTTAGTAATCCTGCCAGCCAAGATACAAACCATCTTCCTAATGACATCTATCTTCCAATGTGTGTTTTATATAGTTCCAGGCCCTTTAAATGTGTTGTTATCTTTTGCAATAAAATGAAATATTTTTATTAGGTTTCAGAAGCCCATTACTAATAAACAACATTTAGATTAAAAAGGAAAGGAACAGCTGTTCTTTGGAAAAAGAAAAATGAATGGAAACCTAATAGTTATTTCATAGAATCGATCAGCAGCTTTTCCTGGTAGAGCAAGGATTTCAGTTTGAATACTGAACAAAAAAGCTGTAGCTTTTAGCTAGACCAGGATTATTGAATTATTGATTATTTGAATAAATTTGATTGTCCAGCCACAGCAGCTCCTCAGAGAGTTTTCTGGTCATAGATAAAGCTCTGGAGCAGCATTGCTTAACACAGCATACAGGTTTCTTCTTGGCAGAATCTTTATTTGTACAATATCATCTATAAATACTGCCTAAAAGCTTCTCTGTGTAGCATAGCTACACTTATTTCACCAGGTAAAACTGGTATGGTGAGCACAATCAACATTGGAAGTAGTAAAGAAAACCTTTAAGGTGTATATGGTGGATTGATGATATTTCTGGTTACCTAACCAAGCCAAGAGCAAACCAAGTACCTCTGTGTTCTCGTGCTTTGTGTGTTTTATTTCTACAATTCCTGTGGTAGGACTTCACTGCATCACAACAGCCTTTAACTAAAAGTATGAAGGTGTGAAAGCCTCCAACTGCTAAAACACCACAATGAAGGCAAGAATGGCATTAAAGTAAATCTCTGCAACAGCTGCAATGAGTCAAATGATTTTTCCATCACCAACAGCCTTTCCTGAAGGGTTTGTTTCCTTCTGAGCCTGACTCTTCCCAGTCATTACATGAACACAGCTCCCAGCCAAGCACAAGGCAGCACCTTCCCTTTGCCTTCCACTGGCATTGACGGCAAGGAAAAGCCAAGGCAACTGTAAACCCAAATCCTTCTAAAGCCTTCTCTGCCAACAAGTTGGAAGATTGTGAAAAGGACACCTGAATATGAAAATTAACCCACTTATCCCTGCCAGAAAGCAAAAAAACCCTGAGGTAGATCAAATCCAGTAATCTGTCAGGTGCAAGGTATCTAAAGTTGCAAGGAATTAGAGATCTTGTATATTGTAACTGTCATTTTTATCAGTATAACACAAAATTAGTATTTCTTTCCACACCATATGCAAATGTTAGAAAATTATACTGCAGAGGATAATAAAAATACTTGTAATATTCACAAACATAGTAACAAATTTAAGAATATAAAGAGCAACCTTCTGTTCTGCTGGAAGTAACAGATCTGATCTCATTTAAATTTCACTCATATCTGCACAATATCAGCTTCATACTCTGACTGCAGCTATTCCACATGTCCCAGCTCTACTTCCAGAGTTCACCATACTTTCAGCAACGGGAGCTCACCTAAATATGCAGCTTCATTTTTAAAAGATGAACCATTCAGGCTTTCAGCAAGTATGACCTTCTCAAGAAAATTGAAAGCAAATTAACTCATTGAACTAAAGGCAGTAGCATGAAACAGCTTATTGTGCCAGATCTTCCTGAATATAAAAGACTTTTGTCCCTTACCGACAATTTCTTCACTTGTAAAAGACTACTCTGTTGAGAAGTGTTGCCTCAGCTGTAGAAAACTTAGTTATTTATTGGAATTCTGCTCTGAAAAACCTCAAAAATGCCCAATAAACACATTCGTGTAGGTGCTCATGAGCATAATTAGCATTCAGACAACTGCATTTCAAAATTCACACCGAATTTGGTCTGTCCAGGTTAAAACAGCCAAGAAATTACAGTAGATGAGAGGGCAAAAAAAACCCCAACCAGATTTTCCAAGCCATTTCAATTTACTGTAAGCAGCTTGTTTCCTCATGGTTTCCTAATGACAGGGATATTTTATGCAGGATCACTACAGCTTTATTTTGCTCCATGTGCTGTTTATGGCATCCAGAAATATTCCTCTGTAGATTGATTAACTCATCCACAGTATTCATATGAGTCTTTCCTTGTAAGTGTAGGAAACATCTTCAAACACTGCAGAGAACTGGAAGGTTCGCTGGTCCTCATTGCAAACCATTTCCTGTTATGACCATGGAGAGCTGCCTGAGGGTTACACACAAACAACAGCCCAGAGTTCTGATAAACAGCTGACATGACTCTGAAACCTGCAGAGGTACCAGATGTACCACCAGGGAGTTTGAAGCAACCACTGACAAATATTTCCTCTGAAGAACTCAATTATTAAGAGGCACTGGTGCTCTGGTTGGCAATAATCTAAAAGCTGTTATTTTGGGTTTCAACAGAAACAAGAAATAAGAAACACAGCACATTTTAAAAGACACTCAATGCACCTCTTGTGGCCAAAACAATCAAGTAAATGGTGCTCATGATTTTGCAGAATAATGTAACTCTAAAAGCAAACAGTAATGAAATGCCCTCCCATCAGCATAGTCTGAAGGGTGATCTCCATAATTCCTGGTGAACACAACAGTTCTGCATTCTCACAAATAATCCAAATCCAGAGGAGCACCCATGAGATGTATACTTAAATCCAAATTAACTACAGAACCTGTCCTTGAATATAACTCTTACACCACAAAACCACCACAAAAAAAATGTCAGGTGAGTGCTCTGTTCCAGCACATCCCCGGGTATTTTCCCATCTGCCAACTATTTATATAAGCTATTCAGAATAGCTTTTGGGGGGTTTTGTTTTGTTTTCTTAGGTTTACTCAGAAAAATCCACTTTAGATTAGTGAAAACATTCTTCCTCTTTCCAAAGTGTTAAAATGTCCTCTTTATACAGGTTTGCAAAATGTTCTTCTTTTTTTCAAATATCAATTAACTTCAGATTTATCACTTGTTCTTTTAAATAATTTGCAAGTCTCACAACCACACTCCACAAGGCACCACAGTGGCACAGCTGAATGCAAACAGGGTAAAGCTGGAGACTTTATTTTAAACTAAAATAAAGTTCACAAACAAGGACTCCACAAGTACTATATTTATGTGGTTTTTTTCAGGATAACTATAAAAATACTTTCAAAGCATTGAAAATACATTATAATTATTACTCACAATTAAGGGATCTCGTCCCATTGTAATCACTGTTCTGTTCACTGTGCGTAATAACTGCACCATCACTTCTTGAATATGGTGATAAGTTGAAGCCTGCAGATGAAAAAAGAGAGTTTTGGTATTAAAATCATCTTTTGTAGAAGTAAGAAGAAACCAATTCTTTCCATGCTGACAGTACAAGCTGTAGAATATTAACAACCCTATTGAAAGAGCAGACTAATCCTTCTTGCTCACACTGCTCATCAACTCCAGCAATTTCAATGCAATACTTATTTCAAGTGAAATATTGTGTTCACCAATTCTGCTGGCCTTACTCTGATCGCCAGAAAACTTGGGAAAGCAGTGTGCAACAAGGAAAGGAAAAAATCTAAGCAGATTTCTAATAGAAATAGCTGTTTAGCTTTCACCAAAAGGACACCAATTTACTGTCAGATATAGCACTGAAAGAACACCATGATCACAGAAGACATGGACAGTTATGACTATTTTTCCTCTGATACTTTAACATTTTCTCCTTTTTTTCTCTTGTTCTGAATAACTTGGATCAGGCCACCACAATTGCATCAATATTGTGCAGTAATTCTGCTACTAAAGCCTGAAGTTTTCTCCTCCAGCAAGTCAAACCATCCATTTTGCTGGAAATAGGGTGAGAGCTCCAGGAAATGAGTTGTTGAATAGAAAATTGTGTTTATCTCAAGGATCAATTGCAGTTCCAGATGAAATAATTTGGTTTTGATTACCAAAACAATCCCCTCTATCAGACCACAGTGAACAAAGACATTCTGTAGGACACTGCCTCACAATAACCTGGCCGTGGAAAGAACTTTTCCCTTTGCCAACCCACAGCATAGGTTACAAAGTATTTATTATCCAAAAGCAATCATAATTTTGAAACAAGATTTCTCACTTCAGCTAGAAAATAAACATCTGTGTTACACTCCAGAGGAATCTGCCCTTGCTGCTAAAGACAAATGACTCTGCGATGCCTCAGGTGTTGTATTGAAGGTGTTCACTCACTTTGCTCTTTTTTCCTTCCTTCTGATGTGTCATCTCAAAAACAGATTTTTTAGCACTGAAAAAATGACCCGTGGGTTCCTTGTCAAGGAGAGAAAATCTACTCGTGATAGTCACACATTTGCAGTTGTATTTACAAAAACCAGTCTGACATTTAATAACACAGGAAAATATTGCCTTGTGCAGATAAATTTCCTCAGTTTCATACTCTAGGAGTTTTATGAAGCCAAAAAAATTTCTGTAATGATTTCATTACTAGGAAATGATCCAAGGATGTGGAGTGAAAAACAAAACTTGCCTTGATCCAAAGTCTGCAGAGTTTGACAACACGTATCAGAAAACCACAGTTTAGGAAAAATCAGTACTTATTCACAGAAGAAATTACAACTTACCTAATGTAATTAATTTTGAGGTTTTCTTAGAATAAATTCCCCAAATTATTGAGAAACTTAATCTACTGTTCATTAAAAAGTGAGGGACTAAAAAGTCAATTAAATATTCACTCAAATGAGAAGAAAGCAACCATCCAGATCACAATTTCAGTGTTTCAATTTGCAGTGCTTCAAAACTGATACTGGAGCCTGGGAAAGAAACTACAGACTCCAAGTGAAATATAGCACAGAATAATTTGTCTCAGCCAGACATTGTCAAAAGTTGAAACCATAGCTACATAGCTATTTATAGTGAAAAGCATTTGTTTCAGAAGCTACAGAGGTTTATATAAATGAATCAAGATGAACTTTTATCTGAATAATTAGAATGATCACAGAATCATCAAATAGTTTTGGTTGGAAAGAATCTTAGATGGCCATCTGGACCAACCTCTGTGATAAGCAGGGACATCTTCAACTTCAGTAATTAACTTTTAATACTTCAACTGCCCTTTGATTTAAGTTTATGAAAAATAGGAGAAAATTTCAATTTGACACTGATTTGTTTTAAAAATTTAAATGGGATTAATCATCATCAATAATTTACCACCTAATCAGCTCAGGCTTTACTCCAGACTTGGGCCATCTCCATCATCATCAATACTCACAGGGTCCTGACAGCTCAGAACCTCCAGGATACTATTGAGTAATTCAACACAGTACTTCTTCTCCTGGATCTGGAGCTGCTGATCATTCTTCTGTTCCAGTAATTCCTTCAGCTCCTTTGTAATCACAGGGAGCAGGATGTCCCTGCACTCTGAAAGAAAGCAAATTATCTTAAGGACAGGTATAAACGAAATACTATTTGCAAATAAACCCTCCTGCAAGCAGTGAAACACCTTATGCTTTAACAGCTACAGTCCCTCCCAATGTGGGATTGTAGATTTTCCAACTGTGCCTCAGCAATTCTCCACAAATTGGGTGACATTTTCAGAAGTCAACAGTATTTCTCATATATCAAAACCACGATTTCCCGATAAGATAAACAACCTTCACAATGTAACTGAAACAAATTACTTTTATCTCTAACATTTGGGGATAAATTATCCACAAAGCACCTGGAAATGAGGTGTGTTTAAGCAGTGACAGAATTTTAATGTAAGAAAAAATTTACAAAACTCAATACTCTTTCTGCCAATAAGACAAAACCAGCAACAGAACTGTTCTATGTGCCTGATTTTGAAACAGACCTTCTAAAGGAACATAAAAGAACTCAGAGAAGGAAAAGACTAAGCCCCATCTCACATACACATGGACTTTTTAAGACAGAGGTGCTTCTAGGAAATATCATGAAGAGATGATACATAAATTTGAAATAACATAAATGAAGGCAATATCTGTCTAGGAATAAAAAATATAGATTTCAATCCTAATTTAATTGATACATGCCACTGAGTGATTTAAGTATCAACTTACTTGTACAGTTCTATGTAATTAAAGAGAGTACAGCACAACAGCATGATAATGCCAAGGAGATGCTTCAAAGATTTGTTATATTTATAAAAAAATAATCTGTGAAGAAAACAGAGTTAAATGTGTCTTCAGAGGTTCCACCACAGAACAGAATTTGTTTGGAGCTCCAGAAGCACTCCTCACAGTCAGTGAGCTGAGGCTCTTACTCACTTCCACTCAACTCAATTTCTTTGTGCTAAAAATTCTTGTCTGTCTTTGGAAAAATAATTCTATCAGCACACTGGATACTGTTTTATATCAATACCACACATCACAGTTTCTGAAAAAAATAATAGAACTAAACTGGAAAACCTCTTACTTACTGAAAAAAAAAAAAAGGGTTTGGTTTTTTTATTCTTTTAATAATGATTCACAGCACCTGTACCTGGACACATAGAGATAGTTGATAAACAAGTGGAACTGTAGTCAACGTGATTTAAAACAAGGCAGGGGCTCAGAATTCCTCCAAAACAAGGGTGCTAGTGCAGGAAGAGAGAAGGGCAAGAAAGAAAGGAAAAGAATGGAAAGCAGATTATAAAAGTCTGAATTTTGCAGATGAAGCAACAGAAGGTATCCTTGAAGATCCTTCTTATTTCAAGTAACAGCTCCAAGCCACACGAATCTGGGAGCTTTTAATCACATCTAAGGAGCAGCAGCATTCCTCTACTCTTGGCAGTGATTTCTATAACCCTTCCTCCAAGCTACAAGAGAAATTTTACTCAATGACCAAATTACAAACTCACTAGTAAAACAGCAGTTAAAGGACACACATCAACACAAGAACTGTTGGAAGAGCAGCACAAAAATGAATTTTACACAGCTTACAGGTCCTCCATGTGACCAATTCTGCACACAGACACTTCCTACACGTAATGCAGAGCACAGATGCCCCTCTGATTCCTCCTTGATTTGCTCATATGAACTACTTTTCATAAATAATTGTAAATGCAGTGCATGCAGTGCTTTCTAACCAAAAACTGAATCAAAGAAACGCCATTTGCAATGTTAAAAGTTAGATGCAACACCTTAAAAACTTGCTGAAAGACTTAGTCTATAATAAGTACAAGCTGTAAACTAGTGTCTTACCTCCCTACTTTTGAAAAATCTAGAACACAAACACTCTTTTCACTGCAGTCTGTGGAAATTGTCCTTTAACAGCTGAGGATTGTTCAGGGGGGAACCAGTTCCTAGTATAATCAATTCAGGATTCACTCATTCACCAGCATTCTGATCACCCCAAATATTTAAGATGCATTAAGATATGTTTTGGATATAACACTTGCTAACCAAGCTCCATTTCAGGGGTGTTGTGAGAAAGACCATAAGTGCATTATTCTGTTACTCAAAGATACACACATTTAGCATGTTTTAAAGTGAATCAGACAAATAAAAAAATTGGGCTCTCAACCCAAGCAAGCAGTTCAGACTGGATATGAGGAAAACCCTCTTCCTCATATTGAAGGTCAAGCTGTAGAACTAACAGGCTGCACAATTTCTATCCCTGGAGGTTTTCAAGACCCAGCTGTAGCATCCTGGTCTGACCAGATACAGAACACAGCAGCCAACTGCTGGTAGCAACTAAGTGCCACAACACAGCAAGAAATTTATAGGAGACTCTGAGGTCCTGAATCTTTGCAAAATGAATAGACACTGTCAGAGTGTTGGGAACAAAGATACATCTCTACATGTATGCCTGTATACGTAAATCGTGACATTTTTAGGGCTTGTCATTTTTTTTTAGCCACAGATTCCAACATCAAGGTTTCCTATATCAGAAGAGATGATATCAAACTCATTACTCTGAAGACAGATAGAAGAAAGCTATTTCTTGTCATTTTAATCCATAGTGCTCGCACAGCATCTGCAGAGAGGCATAAAACCCGTTTCATATTTATTAAACCTGTATGAAAATACAGATGCAGTACTTTCTCTTTTCTGATACCCACTCTAGCTCCATCCATGTCATCCTTTCCAGATTCTTTATGTGAAGGATATGCTGAAGGGATGATTTTTCACAAGTTAACTCCCCATATTTCCTATAGCATTGTGGATCCAATACATTGACCTAACACATCTGTCTGCAGTTACATCTGTCTACACACAGCAACATTTTGTGTCACAAGTTCTCTGCTCTAAACCTGCTGTGTATAAAACTAGACTTTTTATAAGAATGCACAACTATTGCTCAAACAATCTGCAATGGTCACAGTAACAGCTACAACTAATCCAACATGAAGATAAACATATTTAGACAAACACACTCAACCTTTAACTAATCTGCAATGACATGTAGGAATTCAGATTCCAAATCAACGGCATGTAAGAAATTTAGCTGGCAACTCTTTCCCCAAAACTACCACTCTTAAAATAGTGCCTTGGAAACATTTCCACTTCAAAAAACATCAGTAGGGAGTGCTGTGCTAACAGGCCTGTTCATAACATCCAAGTTCAAAGTCACATCAAATTGTGTGACATCTCATGCACTTCTCACCTCTCACAAAGAGGATGGAATGTTACATGCACTTAGAAGTTTCACATCTGCCAGGATAAACATACTTACTGCTCTCAGTCCTCCAAAATAATATCCAGCTCAATTTTCAAGCTATTAAGATGTCCCTTTGAACTGTCTGACAGCCAGCAAATGTAAAAATTCACTTTGGGTAGCTTTTAAAGTTATAGGAAGCAACCAGATAATAAAAACCTCCATGTGATTGCTTTTATTTCAAAAAAAAAAAAAAAAACAAAAGTGAGTAGACTTATCAAAGTCATTGATCAAGGGGAAGTCTGTGTTTTAGCTAATGTATATTTTAAATTTGTACTCATATAACAAACAAAAGACAAGGACCTCAAAGTATGATTTGTGTGTATATCAACCACTCAGTAACATCTGACTTGACATGCCAGTGAGAGCCATGTGGTAAATCAAGAAGCACAGAAGAGATCATGAGTTACAAGTTGCACTGGACACCTTAAACAGGAGTGGAAGCAAACTTCACTGAGTTTAAAACTCCTGATACCAGCGTTCAGATGCCTCTCAAAGATTCCTACCAGAATGCAAAGTGCCTGCTATTATCTAAAACTCATTTCGAAAAACACACACACGTATTTTTGTGAAAGAATTAAGCCTTTGATATAATTTTTCTTCTGCATAAAGCCACTCCATACTTCTTAAACACGGGGAAAGATGGGCTTCTTGCATAAACCAAATTTTCCTATTGAACCAAGAGAACAGCTGAGGCAGAAGGTACAATTGATTTCCTCCAGTTTTAAGAGCTAATTACTCTGCAAGGTTCAGCATTCCCAGTTGTACTTTATGATATAAATTAAAACTGGATCCATATTGGATACCTACAGGATCTGTTAAAATGACCTAACATATGCAGCTGGTCAATTATTTACAGTACATTTTCAGATGTCAACAATGTTGAAGTGTCAAGCTACATGGAAATTCAAAGGTTGTTTAACGAACCTCAGCCATATAATTTCCTTTTTTAAAAGAAAAAAGCCAAATTTGTCATTGATAATAATATGAAAAAATTAATATATTTTAGTAAGAAAATTCTCTTTTTGGGGGGTTAATTAGTTTGGTTAAGATTAAGGCAATATGCCTGTATTTTGTGACTGGCTCCCAGGTAAACTCAGCTTGATAGTTAATACAGGAGAATTGCTTAATTTTGTCATGTACTTCTAGGATACTACTCAGAAAGAAAAAAGGAAAATTAATTAGGTTTTGTAAGATCCCCGTCGGTTAATTCATTCTATATAAGGATGCAATTCCAAGATGTTTCAATGAACACATACAATCAAAGCAACTGAAAAAGGCCACTGTTTGCAGCAAAGAAGCCCTGACCTCAGCCTGAGCCTGCAAGGGAACTGGAGTAAATATAAAACTGCAGTCACGCCTTTACATCTTTGAAAATCCAGAGAGCTGGAAGGCTCTAAAGAGGGGCCTGGACAGGCTGGATCCACGGGCTGGGGGCACTTCTGGGCCCCTCACAAGAAGGACATTGAGGGGCTGGAGTGTGTCCAGGGAAGGGAACAGAGCTGGGGAAGGGGCTGGAGCACAAGGAGTGGCTGAGGGAGCTGGGGGGGCTCAGCCTGGAGAAAAGGAGGCTCAGGGGGACCTTCTCATTCTCCAAAACTCCCTGACAGGAGTGGTGCCTCTTGCTCCCTTCTCTCAGCAGCAGAAACTGTCTCAGGGACTGTCCAGCCCTGGCACAGCTGCCCAGGGCAGGGGTGGAGTCCCTATCCCTGGGGGGGTTTAAAAAACGTGTAAATGTGGCACTTTGGGACATGGTTAGTGGTGGACTTGGTAGTGTTAGATTTGCAATTGGACTCAATCTTAAGGGTCTTTTCCAACCTGAACCATTCTATAAGTCTCTGATTAAGCAATTCACACATCCACATCTACTTCCATGACCCAAGAAAGCTCAAGACAGATGAGGGAGAGACATGGAAGGGGTCAGATGCCTATTTAAGTACTAGTTGCTTTCTTTGCTCCTTGAAAAATATGAGAACGTTACCAATAAAATTTATTCTTCCTTAATGCTCAAAAGCAAGAAAAAACCCAACTTTCTGGCTTTCTTTCCACTATCTTCCACAAACTTTATTTGAACACATAAAACATCAACTTATAGCTTGGGCACCTTGCATTTTGTTCAGCAATGTCTGTCAGAAGTTATAGTGCTATGCAGATTTATCAACCCCAAATTCCAGCACAATTCTTGGAGAGGTTCCCTGGCAGCACTTTCCTGAGTAAGGAGAGGAAGGATAGTTCTCCTCAAAGATTAAGCAGTTACATGTTTTCTCTTTTGGGTTTGGTTGAGTTTTTTAACCCCTGTATTCACCTTATTCTCCTTCAGAAGATATGTAATAATTTCTAATGTACCAAGTAAATGAAACTCACACTCCTGAATCATTAATGCAATAATGTCATTAAAAAAGACATTTGGGTCTCCTTCAGCAAAAATCACAGACGAGCTTCATCCCTGACTGCCTCGTATGTGCAGCCAAAATGGTAATAAAGATTTAACACCACTTTTGTCTCCCTTAGGAAAAACTACTCTCGATTCCCTGGCATGCCTGTAGTCATATCCATCTGTTAGGATGGCTTCATGCCCACTTAAAACCTGGCATGCCAACTTAATAAGGACAAAGGTGTCGTCTGAATACAGATTTAGAACAAAGCCTTAAAAAAAAAGCCACTGAACAACAGTGAGAGACTTCTGATGGCAGCCAGTGCTCAGCTAAAGCACAGTGCTTCTTCACAAAGGACATCTGTTCACAGCTGCACTGATCTTTTTATTAAAAGTCTTCCTTCTTCGTTATTTGCCATTTGACTCTTTGCTGGGAGCCCAAACGTAATGAATTTAAAATTGTGTATTTCTTATTCATTGCTAAGTCCAAATTCAGAAAGTTTAGATAAGAGCCACAGGAAGGGAAGGCACCACAGGTCTACAGACTCTGACAGCACTGTAAGATGCAAATGCTTTCTGTCTCTTGGGATCTAATCCAAACATACAGGAAGGAGAAACACAGTTGATCCTTGAGTCCAGTTAAAAACACTTGCTGCCCTTTCAGAGTGTCAGCAGGGGAGGCATAACACAGAACAGGTCCAGCATTAACTCTCACAGCACCCAGGCACGGCTGCAGAAAGCATCCACCTCCCAGCTTCAAGGTGTATCTCCAAGTTTCTCCACTCCTCACACAGGCTGAGTAATGCCAGGTATTCCAAGGCAGCCAGAACTTCCAACACTAACAACTGCTGCAGCCAAAACAGCATTTTCAGCATTCAGGGCCTTTTCCAGCTTGCAGTCAGTGCAATCTGCCAGCCTGGAACACAGGCTTGTCAGCACATCCTCTCTGGCAGATTTAGATCTTCAAGGTCCCTCCCACCCCAGGCCACTCTATGATTCTGTGAATATTGATGAATTCCCACTTGCAAGTTTCTACATTTCATTTAACAGACACACAATATGTGCCATATCAACTGCTATAATATGTCTCTGTTCTCTCTTTTATACTTGAAGTAATTGTAAACCAAATGTTATGCATATATTTATAAGTTTATGGTTAAAACCAGTTCACCTAATGATTTAGATTTCCCTCCATATAACAAGATTTCTTAAAATAGAACCAAAAAAAAGGCATAATGTGGAAATTATAATAAAAATTACAAGTAGCAATATCAAGCAAGTCACCTACTTCTCCATAAACAGAAGAAATGGCTTTAATCTACATAAGTTCATCACAAAAATATGCAGATAAATACCTACAGATGTGCTTATGCCATCCTTATCCATATCAAAATATTGCAGGAATAGAACTGGCAAAAAATGAATGCAGGATTTCAAGTGACATTTTGAGGTAATTTACCCCGGAAAAAAAGCCAACAAATAAAAAAAACTAAATACAAAATTCAAGACTGAATCCACAGAAAAAAATTGTGTTTCAATAGACAACCATTTTAAAGGAATTGATGAACAGTAAGTAATTGTAATTTTTTCCCAGTAGCTAAAAACACAAGGTTCATATCCATCAGCCTCTTATGTTCAAACATTATAACATGTTGAGAAGTTGTACTGAAAATAGTGTAGGAAAAAAATCTCAGGGGAAAAAAACTAAAATAAGACCCAAAATCTTAAGCATAAAAGCCCATACCAATAGGAACAAAACTTAAGGTTATAATAATAAAAATCAATATTTATAACTTAATTCTGGCCATGATAACTAAACTGAAAGATGCTTAATCAGAAATTAGTGCTCTTCAACCTTTTTTTTTTTTTTAAACACTTTTTAATATTCCTGAAAGAAAAAAAACCACACTTGATCATCAGCACAAGCTACCAGTAATTTTCTAGTAGCGAAGTTTTTCACAGGCAAAACTCAGTGAGGTACAGTAGTAGTAGGAAATCAGTCCAATTATGGTGTGTGCAAGTGCCTAACAAGTTCAAACAACAGTGGAATGGAAACAGTTCTTCAGTGAGGAAAAATGATTCCTCCAGTCTCAGCATTTCTTGTGGCCTCTGGCAAATTAACCCCTAGAGCTGACACGTGTCTCCTGCTGCTGTTCTCCCCAAATCAGCGAGTGCTTTGCATATGCTGAACATGCCACAGTGGTGGCCAGAGCCACAGAGAGAGAGCACCTGGATTTCGAGCCAAGAGACTGAAACTCTGTTCCCAACCCTGCCAGGGACCATCTGTGTGACCTACTTAGAGTTCACATTTTGGAGGAGATCTCTCAGGGCTCTGCTCCAGCACAAACCCCTCATCAGGGGGGGGACCTCTAGGGAACACAAAGTCAAAAGAAGCAGTGTCAATAACACACATTTTATCATATGTCGAAGTATTTTATATTCATTTCACACCAATAAAAGCCAATTCTCTCAAGGTTGGCTCATTTAAAAATTTCAGCATATTGTCAGTGAGTAATATTCTGTGGTCACCTTAGTATTTGGAGGTAGATGTTCATTCTATAAACCCAGCAACAGTAACTACAATAAAAACTCCATGTGATTGTAGATAGCTGTATCTTAATTTGTTGATCTCTCAAAAATGAAGAGAGACTTATGGAACTTGGGCAATAAGTTTCTTACAAACAAACAAACACACAGCTAAGAATAGTGATACCTCAAGAGTAATTTTAAATAGAAATTAAGCAATTATAGCAAAATTTTTTCACAAGAGGAAGACTGTAATCCATTACATCCCACTATACAAAGCGAAATACATGTGACAGAAGACAGTTTCTTACATAATAAATGAGACTCTAAAATCCCATCAAGATGCTTATAATAGGACAAGAAAACCATTTCCTTCTCTCTCAGATTTTAAAATAATATTGAGTGATCTAAAAGCAAAGTGTCAAAAATTAAGATTTCTTGTCCTCTGACCAAAAAGGACATAATAGTCTGAAGACAAAACTGCACAAAAGTCCATTCCTGTGCTCACACATCCTGTCAGAACATTCCTAAATGTTATGGTGAAAGTGTCCAAGCAGCAAAAGCATTCATCTTCTACACTCAAACACGTGAACCACCACAACCTTACAGTTAAAGAGAGGGAACAAGAAATCAATGCCTCAACAAACAACCTGGCAATGTAATTTAAAGGTTTCTAAAAGTGCTTTAGTGCTGGAGGGCTGAAGATCAATTACAGCAGCAGCGCACAGGACCCTGGATCCCATCTGATGGAAGCACTCTGTTCCATGGGTCTACAGTGAAAACTTCAAATGCCTGGGAATACATACCAATAAATCCAGTTTACCCTCAAGGTTTCCAACTTCAGGTTCATGTGTAACTTATTTAACAAAGACAAATTTCACTGGCTTTTTAAATTGTTTTTTGAAAACACCTTTCCATGTTTTCACAAGTGTGTGAATATCGATGGGTCCAAGAATAGAAATGCCAGTGCATGGAATCCAAACAAATTATAAAGACAATTCCACTGGGAATGGATGCAAATTAACTGAACTGAAACTTTAATGAACTTCATTGAAAGACACTAAAGTCTAGAGGAAAAATGGATAACCTGAAATACACAAAAATTAATAGACTTGACTGTAATTAGCAATGTAGTTAAATATGTTCCATATTCATGGCAGAAAATATACTACCTGTTCCTGATAATTGTGAACTTTAGTTAATGATACTGTTGGCATCTTACCTTAATTATCACACTGGATCCTATCTTGTGATAGACTACATGTGCCTCCACTCCTGTGAATTATCTTCCAGCTCATTGACTGGAGCAATGAATAAAGCACCATCTACACATTACACACTGTTGGTTCTCTACCCAATTAATTTTAAAATCAATTTCATTTACTGTAGAGCAAAAAAAAAAGCATCTTTTTAGGTTTCTGTTTTAAACCACAGCAATGTAAATGAAAAAAAGGTTTGTTTGCTATTTACTGTGCACAGTATTACAATAGCACAGCACAGAACTGTTCTATACCACTACAATACCAGAAATAATTAATTGTGTGTTGCTCTTCTCACATTCTTCAGTGCCTACACTTAAATTTGTTGTGGACTTTCTCCTTCAGATAATTGCAACCTGAAGGCTGAAAAAAACCCCATAAATGCAGATAATAAAAAAATATCAGTTAGATTAAAATCACTCTGCAATTATTACAAGGATGATTTTTTTTGCCATGAGCAAAGCAGGGGCAGGTTGGATGAAAGGAAAGCAATAATAATCATTACCAAAAGGAGAAACTCCATTATGAAATACCCTCACAGATACTTGGGTAACTCCACTAAAGAGTAGCAATGTTTTTTGCTGACCATACTGTGTTAAAGGAATGACAACTTCAAGGATTGTCTAGGGAAAAGGAAAATGTATTTGTAAGAGTCTGTTTGACCCTGACTGAGTTACACTGAGGAGAGTAAAAAGGTATGCCTGAATCATTAATGAAATAAAAAATAATAAAAAAGGGAAATTGTCAGGTTCAGGCATTTTAAACTCTACAATAAACTATCAAAAAGCTGTTCTATTCTGTCACTTCATGAAAATACTGAAGTATGAAATCTTTAAATAATTATTTTCTAGTTAGCAAGAATATTCCCTAGTTATCAGTATCATAAGTCATGACAGTGCTAAAACAATATGTCATGAAAAAGCTAAAACAAACTGTGCCTGTTTTAGCTTTATTTTAAAATGACATAACTTGATTTCTCTGTTTTGAGCAAATGCTTCTTCAGAGGACTTTTCTCATTTTAAACTAATGCATAAAAAAAAATCCATTTCCCCCCGCTGCTCAGAAAAGAACAATACCTAAGTATTATTATATAGTTACATACCAAGCATTAGAGTAAAAACATTTTAGGGTAGATCTTGCAGATATAATCACCACAAGCATATAAACAAGGAGTCAATTTCTGCATATTATCAAGTGGATACACTTTCATTGTCAGTTACTAGTGCAAGTTTGGATCAGTGAGTACTCAGATATCCAGGATGCAGAGAGAAACAGCTGGGCTGGCAAATGGATGGGGCAGGATATGCTGCCTTCATGCTCTCAGCTGCTTAGTTTTGCTGTCAAGTGTCTGATGTTGGCAAAAAATAGCAGAGAGGTTTTGGACAACACATTTTTTTCATCTACAAATTTAAGACTAAATGAACCCATTATAACCCACTATCTGTCTGGGGAAAATTAAAATGTATTAATTATCTGGTCAGCAGCATGCTAAACCCACCATTTATTGGTTTTATAAAAGGTCCTCAGAATTAAAAATCCTCTCAGCAAAATTTCCTATTCATTATTCCCTAAAAAATACTGAAACAAAATACATGTAGCCTTGTTATAATTCACGAGGTATTCTGAGGTAGACATTTTCCATGATACACCAGTTATATATCTCAAGACATCAGACAAGCTGCATTTACAAGCAGCAGCAGCAATTTATTATTATTATTTATGTGCAGGCAGCAAAAGCTTTACAGAATATTTTGCATTAACAGACCACAGCTAAAGCAAAGGCCTGTTAAACACATGAAAAGGCACCACACCAAGCAGATCATAATGAAAGCTTTTGGGGAATCCAAAACCCCACTCCTTTCTCTTCTGGAACACAGAGAGACACAGAAGAAAGGAGCTGTAGGATGTACATGATTTCCTTCCTGATGAAGGAAAAGGAGGAAGACACAAGTGAATAGAACTGTGGAACCCACAAGCTACTGCATGCTCAACTGTTTTCCTTCTGAATCTTTATTAGGGCTTTATTCCTTATTGTACAAGCAATCTTGCACAATCTGCTGTCCTGACCAACACTCCTGATCTATGAGACAGTAACAACTGTATTTCAATGAGCCCTGTTTCTTTCAAGAAAAATCATTGAACCAAAAACCCTGTTTATAGTTTACACTCAATTTCTCAGTATTAGACACAGAGTAACTGACTGAATTCTAGTAAGATCAAGAGTTCAGGATAATGCATTATTTTAACCCAAGAGTCTTTTAGTCTTGTGAGAGGATCTTTCTCCTGGGCTAAATGTTACCAAAAAAGCATCATAGATACAACTAGGACTGACACTTCTGATTTAGGAGCAGCAGCAGTAAAAGCAACTGGCAATGCAGTGATATATCAGACTGTGTTTTAAAACAGAAATAGTCAACTGTCAGAGAAAACTTTGAATAGAGGATTAGAAATGTTCACACATTAATTAGTTGGATCTGATTTTAATAGCTTGGATCGATGTCTGGAGATAGCTAAGCTGCAGTTACTTAACTTTCACCAATTTAAGCAACCATGAATCTTACACATAGTTAAAAAAATCACAGCTGATGACCATGAAACTATTAACTTAAGTATAGCTGAAAATAATAAGTAATTAAACAATAAAACCAATTACATTATTTTCTTCATTCCCCCCCTTCTCCCAAGAAATCTATAATGGTGTTAAGACACAACAGACACAGGTAAGTATAGTTAAAGTTTACAATATATATTTCAACCTCAGTAGAATGCAACACCAGTCTTAAAATAAAATGGAATTTTTACCTGTCCTATCTAGTTAGAACTGCATCACTCTCCTGGCAACACAATGAGATGAGCAAAGCAATCCTCTCTCAATCTACCCCTCCTCAGCCCCATTTGCTACCCCCTGTGGTACTGTCAAGTTCCTGGAATCATTATGTGTAAATTGTCGGAAACAAAGTCCTACAGGACAGACATTAACATTCATCTCAGGAGTTCGTGCCTTTCAGACTCTGAAGGTTATCTGCAAAGCAATGAGATGTGAGAGAGAAGGAAGTCATCTAGTCCACAAGAGGAGAAAGAACACTTGACACTGGAGATGAAGTCAACCATGTAAAACTTGGCTTCTCTGATAGGATTTCTTCAGCAAAAACTCCCTTTCTGTGATAAGATGAAGGAAAACTAAGCAGAAGGCTGATACAGAGGTTTCAGTATCATTAACACTCTTGAGAGTGAAGAAAGGTACCAACCTCTGATAAAGCAAAGAAAGTTTGTAATTCCTGTGCCTGGGAATGCTGCATTGCAGCTCAATATAGCACAGCACAAGAATTTTTTGACCTCTTCCCAGGCACAGCTGTGGTCACAAGGTCTCACTTCATACCCATTTTTCTTTACAGGCCTTCAGATGGGTTCAGAGGATGTACAGCTCCCCCACCCAACCACTACATCACAGGAAAACCACACACAAGTGTGAGCTCCACTGATGCCCTGCTCTAGGCTGGCAATCACAACAGCTATCCTGTGGGAAGAGATGAATCCTCTCCAGAGCTCACACTTCTGGCATTCACACCCTCTCAGTATTAGTTTTACTCAATTTCAAATGTGAAATGCACAAAACAGTAGCCACTCAACATTTTCATGCCTATTTATTTTAAGTCTTGAAGGCATTTCATATTTTACCTTGTTTTTTAAAAAGGTTGCTGCGGACTATTTCCTTCATGGATTGCACCTTCTGCTTCTGTAGCTTCACTGGTGGAATGCAAGTGTAAAATTCATACAGTAGTTGGCTGCATGTAAAGGGAAAGTGTCATAAATACCATACAGTTGAATTCAAATTCATCAAGTTGTTAACAAACACAGAGAGAAAGAGAAAAAGTTCATGTATTTCTAAATTTATTATTTCTTTAGACTTACACTTACTTAATATATCACAAATATTGACAAGGGACAAGTATCAGGTTACAAAGAAAACTTTCAAAAGAAAGAAAACAAGAATGATGTAGATTTTGGACATGATTACAAATGTTTATTACTTTCCATTTACTGTATTACTTTTCATTTTCACTGTATCACTTTTCTATTTTCATGGTGGAGGTAATTTATTTTGGTCTGACAAATAAAGATCCTTTTTCAAACTGCTAAAATCTGTAGTGGAGATTATTTAAGGTAGGGGCAGGGAGAGTGGAAAAGAAAAATTAAAAACCTGATTGTTTCACCCTTTTATTTTATTGACCACATTACTGCATAAGTATTGGGCCACCATAATGAATTGTTACCATTTTGAAGTTGGATGGTAACTCCCTATCAAAATTTTGTTCCCAGGGTTCTACCACTGTCTTGATGAGTGTAGCTTTGTGGGCTTAAACTGATCTATAAGGATTCATTGCTGACATCCAGGAAATGTTCAAAACCTGCTCACCTCAGTAACTTGGCATCAAAGACCATTTCAACATCATGGAGAACTGATGGGATGTACTTCAAGGCAGCAACCTGCATTGATGGATAGATGATGTTAGTGTTGTATGTTTGCAGGCACACAAACAATGCAGAGCACACCACAAACAGGGACATGCAAAACAAACTGACAATCTGGACTTCTTTCCCTAGAAAGTGCAAACCAAGCACTGAACAAAGCAGGAGCTCTTTGATCATACCTGGCACCAATTCCACCCCAGAAATGTGCCACGCAGGAGGTGTGTCAGGGCAGGTCACTCACCAACCCTGAGGCTGCACCTTCTAGAACACACAAAAAGGGGTGTCACGTCCCCAGCCAACCAACTGCAGCCAAGCTGTGAGATGGTTTATCTCATGTCAGCCATTTCTGAGGTATATTTTAACAGTGCAATGGGATAATCAAATCTTGCCCTGACATGGATAAAAAAGAGACACACTATCATTGTTACATGGACAAGAATACTTCAGCTGGGAATTTTCAGACTCAAAATCACCACTAACACGAGGCTAATATTTGTCAAGACTAACTGGCAGTACTTCCCCTCACTGTGCAGTTTTAGGGAGTAAATTTTCTACAAAATTTTGGCTGAAAATTAAATTACAGTAATGTGAAGTCTTCTAATATTGACCTATCTGATGTAAGCTTATCTAGGCTCAATACGTCTCTGAACTTCTACACAGCAGACTTCTTGTTAAAAACTTAGTCTCTTTATTGAGGGTAGATAGAATAAAGAGAATCAGAGCACAGCTTTCTTTGGCTCTCATTTAGACCTTTTAAACACCATAAAGCTGTCATTTTATTTATATGATCTTCCACTTTAGCAGCCAATTAAAAAAAATAAATTATTATTGTGGTCTTGATTCAAAAAGAATTTAGTCTGCAGCAAGAGTGTATACAATATTTCAAAGTGGGTAAATGCTGGCTTCACATGAAGTCATTCCTCCACAGATCTCATCCCACACACAGATCTGGAAAGGTCAAAGGGGTGTTTAAATGCCGTTGCCACTTGAAAAAATAGTTGTATCTTCTATTGATCTTGGCAATTACTAATACCTTGCAACTGGTTGGGGGGAAAAAGCTTTGGGTTTGTTTTTGTTTTGGTGGATTTTTTTAAACAAGACTGCGAAACCTTAGGATTTTTTTAAACATTCATATAAATAAGTCTTTTGGGCTAGTTTTATTTCAGCAATGTGCTGCTCCTCACTTTTCAAGCAACAAATACTTCATGAAGACGCTGTAAAGCAGCAGCAGCTGAATTTCATTTTACAACAATTCAGTTACTGTGAGAGATATTTGATAAAGGATAGAGCCACCACTGGCCACAGATTCTTTCAAGCAGTGCTCCACTGACACTTGGTCTAATGTGCTCTGCCTGTCTCATGTTCCATATTCTACATTTGTGTGAGAAGGAAAGGGGGATGATACAGCTCTCACTCCTCTGAAGATCCACAGCACCAACTGAAGTACAGTAGTGAGCATATCTCCTGCACCACTTTAGACTCCCAAGTTTCATTTGCAATAATTGCTTCAAATGATGCACTATGGACACAACTGAGCACTGCCCTTAATGAAGTCATAAAACCCCCCTAGTCAGCAGTACAAGATGTTCTGCATTCTTCAGACCTTAAGAGATTAGTTTCTTAAGAGGGATACAGATAAACCCACAGCACTGCAGAAAATTATTTCTTACATATACAATGTACTGTTAAATTTATTTTAACCTTTACTCCTGACCAAGCTTATTTTTAGCTGCCCTCTTTTGCAGTACTATACATATTCATGAAATTTGAGTACCCAGGAGAGGAAAAGTACATTCAAAGAAGTCATTGGTGCTCTGTTTCTTAATGTAATTTTACTTGGTATCAAGGCAACTATAACAAGTTCCTGTGCCATCCCCCACTGTACACAGCAAACAAAGTGTCACTCAGTACCTTTCCAGCCTTATTCTCTCATAAGAAAACTGCGCAGACATGCACAGATTAAAGTTCTTACAATCTACTATAGCAGTAGAAATGGGTCAAAGCTGTGTGGGAAAGGAGAAGAGAAAGGCAGTATCTTCCTATTACATTATTTTCATTTTTTCAATGTCACAGACTATTTCTTCTTTATATGTCTCAATAGCCTTGAGAACATGTCAAATAAGGTTTCTGAAAACACACACAGCATTGGGAGCTCTGTTTTCTAAAATCAGTGCCTCAGAGCAGGCTGGGGAGAGATGACATTTGCAAAAGACCATGTGTAGGTCAGATGTGGTGTGTCGGGGGGGACAGAGCAGCTGGAAAAGAAGCTGGGGCTTGATTTGTAAATTAAGGTTGAGAGCACAGGCTGGTCAGTGAAAGGGCACATGCACAGACCAACAGTGTGACCTCATGGAAACACAATCTGAAACTTAAAAATCATTCATCCAATTTTATTCCCCAGAAATACAGGACACTTTACACAGACACAAAACGTATCTGCTGAAAATGATGGGTTCCCTGTGAGTACTAAGAGAATGGAAATAAGGTACTGACACCTCCCTACTGCCCCCTCATCCCTACCTTCTCCCTTCACCAAACTTTTTATAGGTTCTGGAAACTTATTTCTAGGTTTCAAGGAGTCTATCCCTCAGAAGTACAGACTTCATGAAAAAAATATCTCTAAAAAAGTATAAAATCCATCAGAAATAGCAACAAAGAAGCAACTGATAATTGCAAGAGAAATGTAACATCATCACTGCCAAAACAAAGAAAGGTTTAAGTTAGTGCTACCACCAGAAAGTCAGTATGAGTCCTGAAATTATTTTAAAAAATTAAAAGGAAAACCTCTAAAAAAACTTTTAAAAGGAGGAATCCTTACCCCTCACATGCTCGTTGACCTTTATACTAGTGAATTATAATTCACAATTTAATTTGAATTAACATGTACATTTCCAGCTTAACAATAAATTAACAATTCAGTCTTCAGATGCTCAAGGCTCATAGGAAATGTGCTGCAAAACAGAACCAGGTATGGCCCCTTCTCAAAGCTCAGCCACTGCAATAATTCAAAGCCTATATCCACTTCAGTCAGGTTCAGAACGAGGGACTAAAATATTAGGTTTTTAGCCTTTTGTAAACTTACACAGCATGTAACAGATTAGGAAGTAAGATACCACTCAGTAGATAGTTAAGCTGAAACAATAAAGTGCTTCTGGCACTAACTAGGCTGTTCCATATAACATGTAATTTTATAAACAACCTTTTCCTGAGTGAATTGATATTCAGCACAAGTATGAGTGTGATTCTATCAGTAAAAGTTACTAAAAATCACTACTGACCAAAATACCTAATTCCAAGTTTAAAAAAAGTAATAATTAGATGAGATCAAGACATTTCAAGTTTCAAAATAATTCTTTACATCTTCTGAAGTTAAACTTTACAGGGATTTGGACAACCAAGGATGAAATAAGGGTTAAAAATTCACATCCTGATGCTCTGCAAACTAGTTCATTTTAAGTTTCAATATCCTGAGAGACCCAATTACTTGAACTTTCTTCAGGGCTCCCAAAACTTTCTTCTCTGATATCTACAGTCTATAATCACTTGAACACACTCAATTGATCCTATCAATCTATGTTCCACTTTAATTCATATCAATGACAATTTCAACTGTGACAGATTTAAGGCTGTTTTGACACTCTGATTATTCCTCTAATTTTCCAGCAGACTCTCTGAACCTCCCTCTCTGGGCATGCAAAGTGTGACACCTATGGAGTCCCATGTGTCTGTAGTATCACTGAATAACCACCCGACCCTTCCTCTGCAAAGTTAAATTTGTGCATTACAACATCTATCACTGTCATCCCAAATCCCCCAAGGGAAATCAGTGTTGGATTTAGACAGAGGCAGATTTATGAATTTCTTTCTACTCCTTTTTCTTCCATTTCACCAGAAATTGTCTCCATTTTTCTGACCTGCATCCACCTGCCAGTTGCAGAAGTCTCAAGTATCATCTTCGAAGTCTCTTCCACACAGAAACAGAAATCCACTGTCTGTTGTGAAATCTGGGGCTGACATGCTTGTGGGGTTCGTGATAAACTGGGGGGCAGCCTTATTTTTATTTTTGAGTCTCCTCAGTTAATTTATTTCCAGCAGCCAGCAATAAACTACAGTGGGACACTTCCCATTCCACACCTCTCCTGTTAGAATTTTATACCATTAATGCAGTAAGTTTTATTTACTGTGTGTAAAGCAATATCTTTGCAGGCTTCTTTCTGAGACACAGATGTATGAGTCATCAGGAGTGGGAACAACAGCAAGGTTAGGATATAAACCAGTATTACACATCTGCCATAAAATGTTCCTGTTAAAAAGAAAAATTACAGTACCTGGTACAGGTTTAGATACCTAAAAGCCCACTAGTGCTTCATGGTAATGAAAAAATAGGGCCCCTTTTCCACAACTGACAGTGCTCATTAGGAAACCAAAATCTTAATTTTTAGTATGGTGTTGAGCAAAGCACAACTGTTCAATAGCAAGTCTGCTTTTGAAACACACTCACATCCCCTTTAAATTAGCATAGATTTCTTCAGTCCTAAGAGATGCTCATTTCTATTTTCAAGGCTCTGCTATTTCTTGTGAGCATCAGCAAAATATAACTTTGCAAAAGAGGTGTAATATTAACATTAAACGTGTAACTATGGCAATGAGGGTAAACACAATCAACATGCAATGCCATCCTGCCACTGCTAGTACAATAGCACCTGCTTTCAAACATGCCCACCAGCCATTCCAGAGCCAGCATTGCCACTTGCAGACCCATTAATGTGCCCCAGCAACAGTTAAGGAAGCAAAAGAGCTTCCTACGACCATTTCTAGTCACTCTCAGGAAGAAACTACCCTGCTCATTAGAGGAAACACAGATGGACAATCACACCCAACCACTTGGAGGTCCAGGCAGGGCAGAACACAGGGACCTGACATCCCCTTCCAATGAGTATCATCCCAAATCCAATCTTTAATTAACATATCGGCAGCACAAGTACCATAAGTGCAAACATTACTACATAAATTCTCTCAGTATTCCTTCAAACAAGTTTTTTCTTCTTCCCAAGTTCCTCCTGCTCTTGAGGCAGAATTCAAATATATAAACTATTCCCAGGAAGGCTTCCACAGAATTATCAAATAATGACAGAGTGTATCTGGTTGATTTTCAAATGCATTTAGAATATTACTGTAACCATGGTATTATACAATTAAAGCTTTTTTAGCTCATTTGCAGTTGCATGTTAATATTCCATGCAAAGTATCATGCAAGATCAGCTGCCTGAGGTTTTATTCAAGACAGATTTATTCATCAGCTTCCACTTCTAGTCTAAGTCGTAACAAAAGGAATCAAAACATAAAACCAGATGTAAATTCACTCACATTTATAAAAATTTTATTAATATAGTGTTTTCTCCTGACTTTTTCAAACTAGTCTTCCAATTTCATTTGACAACTTGGTTTTTCTACAGAGAGGAATTACAAAAGGGCCATACTGGATAAATTTCATGAGAGTATCTTTTCCTCAATTTGAAAAAAAACCCCAAACAAATAAAAAACTCACAAATAAAAAGCATATAAAAAACAAACCCCAACTGGTTTCTAAGCTCACACCAACCTGCAACAAAATGGCAGTTTTATGTTGGCTTCTCATCAGGTTGTTGATGGATTCAAAGAGTCTCCTCATAGATTCTTCAAATTCTGTTTGTTCTTTGCCTTCATATAATCTGTTGAGGAGTGCATTAAGTTATCCTTCAGAATTAGAAAGTTTCAGCATCCTAAATGTAACAGACTTGACATTAAATATGTATTTTATAAGTTGATCCAATTTTGTGTACATAGATATTTTCCCCCAATGGATAATATCTGCTATTCCACATATTGTGTAGAAATGTTCAGTTTGAACACAACATAACCACTCGGAATTGTTTTAAAAGCCTCCAAATCATTACACCTCCCAGATTTGAGTTTATAAAAGTTGTTTCACTTCCAAAGTGACTTATAAGCAAAACATTCCAAACAAACAACAAAATTGATTTTTCCCCCACTACAACTGAGCTACTTAAGGATACTACTCACAAATTACCACTTTTTCTGTCTTCAGCTGCTATTGCCACTTTTCCAAAGAGTTATTTTTACTGGCCCCATTAAACCAATCTGCTTTTAGAAAAAAGTCTCTATTTGACACTTAAAATTTAAGAAGTGCATTTAAATGGAGCTCACTGCATTATTCTTCCATTCCTTGTCCTAAAGTTTGAATCTCCCAGACTATCTCCCCTGAATAAACACTGGAAACACTGGTGACACCTGAAATTAGCTGGGTGAAACAGCTCTCAGAAGCTAAAGAAATCCAAGGTAAGGAAAAAGCCAAGACAACAAGAGAATCCTGAAATGTGAGTAAAATACTGTGAACTAAATGCTCTTCTGTTTCTTCTCTCAGAAGAGAAATATCTCTTTCTCAAGTCATGTATTCCAGAGTTATGTGTTTTTATTTTTAACTTGAACCACAAGTCAAAGAGAGTTAAAGGTAAATCGAGATTTTTTTATCGAGAAGTGAAAATCAAAGATGCTAAAGCCTCCAGATCCAAAACATTATCTGGAGAGGAAAAAGAAATATATGTGTACACATCACCCATGGTGCACTCTGCTTGGGTATGTCCCTGCTGAGTGTGAGGGCTGGGTAAAAATGCATACCAGAAAAGTTACACATGAAAGGCATGTTGAAACAAATAAGTTATTCTATCTAAGCACACTTAGATAGAAAATAATCTCATTTATTATCAAGTGGTATTTTAAGAGCATGAGTTTTGATTAAATTACCTTTTTTTAATTGGAGACTGTGGTTTGTGGGAGCTATTTAAAATTATTTTTCAATGGGACCAAGTACATTTAAATTGTAACAATGGGACGGTCTCAGTTTAAGTGTTTATTAAACTTACTTGGCTCATGTACTGATTCAGCTTTTATTGAGTATACAATATTGCTACAAAGGTAAATGAAGTTTCTTAAATCTATTTTTTATGCAAGTAGAAATTTAAAGTTCCCTTGATTAAACCTGTAGGACAAGGAGGGAAGCAGAAGCATCACACAACACCTATTGAACATGCTTTTTAAATTTACATCAGGACTAGTTTAAGCCAAGTGAAATGATAATTTTATTTCCTGACTCATCATCTAGTTTCTATTTGGACACAATGTTCTTTGTTAAATTTCGATTAAGATCACTTTTTCTGAGAGTACATTTTAAAAGATAATTAGTTATTTGCTTGAAAACAACATCAGTGAATGTGAATTTTATCACCAAAACTAATCTTAGGCCAGATAATAGAGGAAAGCATACACTTCGAGTTCTCAGAGTCTGTGTTATGTAAACCTTTGGATAATCTATAGGACCTTTCTAGAAACACAGTCATTGAACAAAAAGCTGAAAAACATAACTGTGTCTCAGCTGAGTGGAGGAAAACAACTTGTTTTCCTTTTGTCTCTATGGCTTTGACAGGATTCAGTGAATGAAAATTGAAGTAGAACTTTGGTTACCTCCAGTGCATCTGCCTGACAATACAATAAAAAAAGTTTCCCACTTTATGTCTAATGCTACAAGTCATTGCTCATCTCTTTCTTACACAACTTTCACTCTGAAATGCCTCTTACCCTTCAACAAGTCAGCTAGTTTCTTAAGCAGCCCATCAAATTAATGAGAGAATGATCTAAAGATCTGTCCCAGTTCCATTAATTCAAAATATTTGTCTCCAAGATGGCTAATGCCAACCCTTGGAAGGAAACAACTTTTATAAACCATAACTTACAGGATTTCCTTCTTTCCATGATCAGTCTGAGAACAGGAGACCGACTGGAAAAAGTTAGATCCCAGCAGCTGTAGCTGCACATACAGTACCAGGGGATACTGCCCACTGCTTATTTTTGCAAGAGCTATTCCTGCCCATAATAACAGTTATCCAGTGAATTTAGAGTTTCAGAACTCTACTTAAGTAGAAGTAGATATGTACAGCTAGTTACCTGCACACACAACATGCTGTAATAATCTAATTTATGCTGTAAACCATCACAAGGGATTAAAAAGGAAACACAAAGTTCTCTCTGGAACAAATCCCTGCCTTCTGACCTTCATCCATACAAGAAATTTTCCATAATCCTCTATACAATGCTTCTTTCCCCATAACTCTAAATGCTCCCTTTTATCAGGACACCTATCAAAAAAATATGACATAAAGCTTTTGAACTACTAGCTTCTATTCTCAGGAGAACCATCTCCTTCCTTATACCCCTTTACAGCTTGTTTACCTGTATCCATCTATAAACAGTAAATTCCTAGGGGCAAGAATATTTCTACAGACTATCACTAGCAATAAACACCTTCTGAATCCACTCTTCAACTAAAAATTAAGTATTTATCAAACAGGCTTAATTTTACAAAACTATAAAACTCCATGGATTTTTACAAAAAAACTGAATACCACTTGTAAGTACATCTCCTCTGTGTGGCTGAGCAACACACATCCAGTCCATTGAGTCTTCCCTACAAATTCCTTAACTGGAGATCTGAAACTCCACATTCAGCTGGACCACAATTACTGAAAGTTCCACTGTTCTGTGCCCAGTCTGAGCTGCTGAACACCCTGTTCCCAAGGACAGTTCCCAGCCTCCAGCCATCTGTTGCAACGTTTGGCCATCCTTTGTTCTCAGCCACCTGACACAAAGAATAATCACCCTTTCAAACCTGCTGCTATTACTAAATACATCCCTGGAACTTACACTGAGAATCAAAAAGCAGTTGTCTGAACATTGTCTCACAAAAAGGAATCTTAGGAGCATTTTAAGCCAGTTGGCAGCTTTTATGTTTTATTTGTAAAAATAAAAAGCAGTTCTGTTCTAAAATCAACCTTTTCTGTTTCCTATTTCTGACATAGGACAGGCAGTTAAGTGGCAGTAGCTTGGGTACTTACTGTGAAAACAATGTCCTTGATCTAACAATGAACTTGAAAACATATTCCAGTGCTTTCAGAGTTCTTAGGATGGGTTCACATTGCTCCCCTCTGCTGGAAGTATCCAAGTATGTCTTCAGAACTGTCATTAATTTCCTGAAGTTAAAAACATTTTTTAAATATACTTTTCTTTTTAAATTAGCTTCTTTAACTTCCTTGGCCTCTCTAATTAAATGTTTATGCTCAGTCAAGCACACATAACACAAAGTACTTGCATGTATTTTTGCATTTATATTGCACAAATTCTGTCAGAGTAAACAAATGAGGAGCAAATTCTTAACTGCACAAGCAAGAAAGAAATCTGAAATCCCAAAACAGCAAAAGGACTTTACACAGTCTTGGAGACACTTGTACTGAAGTTTGTAATATACATGCACAAGGTAATACAAAATATTACTTCTGCTTACCTACACTAAGCAGTGATTGAACACCACTACATGCTCTAAATTTCCTGCATGTAAATATTACAATAATATAGTACACAGCTATATTTGCTTAAAATATTAATTTTGTATAAACCCTTCCTTATTTTGTATCCAAAAGCAACTTTTTGCTGAACACAGAACCTGCTACAAAAGTAAAAAAGTTCATCTCTTAATTTGTAGTTATAGAATCATCTTGAATGATGAAACCAAGGTTAAAATGACAACCTTGATCTTAATGTAGCCATAAGAACTAAGATAAGGGTGGTTGGGATTTTTTTCTTACATCACCACAAGAATGGAAACCTACTGTCCTCTACCCTACAGAAACAAGACCAAACTCTCTCTGTCTAACTGATACACATCCTCAGCCCCACTGCCCCAGCCTAACTCACGTTTCAGTACCAAAACACTGTGCTTTCAGCCTTCTGGGCATTACATCCATTGTGTGCTTCCACATACTCCCTTTTATATCTTCTCTGGGTCAGAATAAAATTTAACCAACTTGAATTTAGGGGCAGTCTACCCAAGGTCCCTCAACAGTCAATGTTAAATCCACTCAGAGCACCATAAAAGCCAGGACAAAGGAATTACTAAATAGGAACTGAATAGATGTGTAAGTTTGTCAACAGATCATATCACAACATGGTCATAATATGTCTGGGACACAGTATTTCCTTCCTAAGTAGGAATTAGGCCATGTTCAGGTATTTGTTTAATAAATGATTCTTGAAATACAGTAAACCTTGCACATGGTGCATGGAATCAATAATGCCAAGAAAACCCATGATGTGGGGAGCAATCATAAATGTTGCCTCTACCGCCTTGATTAAATGATCAGAAACTCCAGCCAGGTAAGTATTAGGATTATTTGAATCAAATCATGCTGTCCCAAGGGGGTCTGTGCCCATCCTTCTCTTCTTTTTCAGTAGTATGAAACATTAAATTACATGTGCTTATTACATATGGAGTGACAGAAGATTAAGAAGATCATGTAGTTTGTGCTTGAGCTTTCTGAGCCCAGAAATGCTCAACTCAACTTTCCTGGAAGGAGTGAGAGGGCTGATTTTGCACTGCTGCCTTTCAGCTCTAGGAAACTCCTGTTCTGATGCCCGATTAGTGTGACACTTCCTGTTGAATTCGAACTGATGCAAATTCAGTACAGGGCATAGAAGATACCCTCAACTATTCCAAACCTTCAGCATTCATACTCCAAATTAAAGTTCTGCTTCAATCTGCCACCACATTAAACTGCTAGAACAAGATTTCAGGTAGATTAAAAAACCACATCCATCCTGTGATAAGCACATCCCCAAGGTCAGCACTAACTGAAGATGTTGCCTTCCTTCATAATTCAGCCATTTTATCCCACCATCATCTGAAAAGTCCTTTTCTAAATGAAGCAGGAATCCAGGATTAAATTTACTGAATAACATGTCTCCACAGTTTTTACTGTTTTCTGTGAATCCATGTCTTCCCATTTGGACATGATCTGGAAGCTCGAAATATTAAAAACAAAAAACCCACCACAAGTGTGTCCACCTGGCCACTGGCATGACCATGTAGAAAATACTAAAATATCATTTCACAGCAGAACACATAACAAATACAAAAATTCCACTTCACTGCACTGAAACCCTCCTGGTGCAACATCAGGCTGAGATGCATATGGAGATTTGACAGTTTCCAATGAATGTGTTTCCCCTTGAGTTTGCTTGATGTAAAAAATATGTGGAAACCTGTGCAAATGGGTTAAGGAATATCCACAAGTCCTCACTTAAGGCATTCCAGCTTAAGGCCAGGGATGTAAAGGGAGGGGCTTTACACTAAAGTATCTTTTGATAAACCTGACAGGATACAGACACAACAAAATGCAGACCACAGAAATTGGATGCTGAAGAATCATTTAACCCCAAATCATTGCTACTTGTTCATTAATTCCACTTAAAATCATATGAGTCTCAGAGGCAAGCTTGTTTCCAGATAAGCAAACAACAACATCACAACAGTCACCATTAATTAATCAGAAGAATCAGAGACAGGATTTACTTTGTTCAATGCGAGGATGGAAGTTTAAGAAAAAGAGAAAGAAGAGACAACAAACTCACTTGTATGCCAATGTTGCACTAAAATGCTGCTGGATATAGGCCTCCAAAACAGTGTTAAAGTGTTGAAACTTACGGTCTGCAATGAGCCCAATGATGTAGATCTGGACAGACATGGACATAATTAGCCACAGTCACATTTCAAATTTAAATATGAGCCTTCTGAAATATTGCTGATAATTCACTGTTTGAAAGTTTCTAAAGAAACTTGATTTTCAGTCAATTAGTAACATTCCATCTGTTCTGGAGAGATTTGAAGACTAATTCCCTGAAATTACCAACTTGATAGCTCATTCAAACTTGTAAGGTTCTTGACTTTGACAAATTAAATCCTCGGTGCTGATTCTTACCAGTGCATCAAAGACAAGGATGTCATACTCGTTACTGTGGGAATGTTCCATCATGATGTTAAACAGGGCATCCAGTGTATCTTGGAGAAACTGTAGAGCAACATGGAAGGTCGAACTGGTGACCAATTCAACTTGAAAAACTCACAACACATTTTTCAGAGAGGAGTCTCAGTTCCTTTCAGATTAGAATTTTAATACCTTTACTAAAACATCACTTTAATTCAGTAAACATCTCTAAGGATTTAGGCTCTAGTTTCTTTAATTTTAAGAACCTACATCCTCAGACACATGAGCAATCAATAATACATGCTTAGCCCAAAGCTTATGGAAAAGCTAAAAATATTATATAAATGACATAACTCTCTAAAACTGCACTCCTTGTTCCTTAGTGACACAGATTAGTAGTTGCTATTTTCACATATACATGATGATTAAAAACACTCTTCATACTTCTGTAGTTTGATTCAAAGGCTGCTTTAAATCAAAGGAAAGTACCCCAGTGACTTGGGACATAAATCCTTGGTTAAAAAAATCCACCTCCTTTTCTGTTTTAAGTTCTCCTTCCTCTTCCCCAGAGACATGTAATGTTTATATTTAAAGACACAAATATAATAGTGTCTAATGTTTTCCAAAATATTAACAAGGTTTTTTTTTCATATTATACTCATTAAATTAAGAGATTCATTGGGTACACAACACTTCTTAGTTTTAGTATCAACATGTAAATTAACATTAAGAACAGCAGAGAAAGCATTAATAATTGTTTGTGATGTTTCAGATAGACAAAAGCAAACAGCTGAACAGAAATTGTGGGAAATATTTTACTGTTACTGCCTTCATCTCCTACCAAGTTTTTAATTCCAATTTTCTGCACTGCTCAAAAGTTGACCTGTGACCTATGTCTAAGGATCTCATCAAAACAGCAATACTCAAAATAATGTTCCTGATACTGATTTTCCCATTCATGCACAAAATTTCCAATGAAACAAAGCAATAGAGAGCAGAAAAGAATCCTAATAAATGAATTACCAGTGAAAGCAGACAAGTTTTGATACTAATCTTGCAATTCCTCACAGCCAATACCAGAGATACTGAGAACAAGTAGGAACAAAGCTGGCTAGCACTGAATAATCCCATTCAGGTGTTTGCTTTAGTGCTCCCTCTAATGAAGAGGTTTGCTCACATTCTTTGCAAACTCTCCCTGACAAAAACATTGAACTGCATGACATTCGAAAAACAAAGTATAACCATCAGGCTTTTTCACTTCCAGTGTTCACTGTAACTGATTGTCCAGTTTCATTTTCTTTTTGAAACTATGTGCCATTTGCTCTGCCATGGTATGGAGGGGCATGAAGTAAAACTACTGTTAGAATTACTATTTAAATATCTACCTTCACAACTTCCTCTCCATCCACAATCTTCAGCTTTTCCAGGTTCTCCTGAAGCAGCTCTGGCTTCATTCGCCACTTCAAGAGACCCAGCAAGCCCACTAATGGAAAATAAAAGGACAGGCATGAAAGTTTCCAATGGGATTTATCAGTTGCTGCAATGGTCTTCTTTCTAAAATGTCTACTTGCTTAGAAGATACATACCATTCTGGGTTAACTTTGTAGAACAAACAAGAGTTGAAATGTAAAATACATCTCGAGAGCTTACTGAAAGTCCCCCTACAGTACTTGGTCCCCTGACTAAGGTTGATCCTTTGTTTTCCACGTGCTGACGTGTGGAAGGTAATGCCAAGTAAGCACCAGCATCCTCCATTTTTTTACTGTCCCCCTGAAAAACAACATGCCATTGATTACATACTTCACACCAGTGAACTAAAAATGAGACTCATTTTGTACTTTCTAGAGAAGTAAACAACAATTTCTGTTTCTATGGACTTCAGCGCTTGCACAGAAGGATGAACAACACGCAAATCCCAGCGTGGCTCATGCAGGAGTCAGAGTCAGAAAGAAAGGCTGCAAACAGAAGGGAAAATACTGCATTGAAATCACACAGGTTTAAGGTGCAGTGAGGCACAATGAGGGGTGACACCACTGGCAGAGGAAAAACAAGAGCAAATATCTCATTAAAATGTCAATACCTACAGAACACAACAGACTACTGGGCATCACCTTGAAGGCTGTACTTAGGGTACAGATAAAATGGTCATGATCTCTGCACACAACTGAAGACTGGAAAGTGGGACTGAAGTAGGAAAGAATAGGAGGACTAGTTCAGTATCCTCATTTGAACTTAATATCTGGACATTTAAAATAGAAGATCAGAGCCTGGTAAGATTATATTTTAAATCACACAAAAAGCTGCAGTAACTGGGTGACACAAATATCACAGAATTTATGCTTTTCAATAGAATGAACATTATAAAACCAGGGAGCCAACAGGTATTTTCCCCTCCTCTATTTCATCAGCAGATTTTCTGCTTCTCAACTTATGATTCCCCAGACAGGAAAGTACTTTTACAAAAGCAGTAAAAGTCATTCTCCTCCTTGACTAGAGAACATAGTTTTTCTTTAAGAAAACTACTCTAGAAAATTTCTCTGATGAGTTTGATCTGTCACTCAGAGCTACAACACTGTGACAAATATGACTCAATTGCAGGCCTTTAGTCTACAATTGTGGACAAACAGGGAATTACAAAAACAAAAATCTAGAAAGATATTTTAAAGTTTTGGGGGGTTATCTGATTCGGTGACCGTGGATGTGCAGTTTCTCTTTTACATCAAACAAGAGGTAAAGTTAAAAATTGACAATAAGAGATTTTAAAAGACAAGAGATGCAATCATCATGCAGCAAAACAAAATTATTAATATTTATTATTTATCAGGCTTGCCAAATAATTACTTCTCAAATTCCTGGAACCAAAATGAACACTTGACTTTTTGGTTTTTAAAACAAATCAGACAATGGGGAAGAAACTTGAAATTTTGATCCAAAAGTCTCTCAAAAAGATCCAATGCCTGAAGGCGATAAAAATAAAACACCCTGTTGAAACTTGACAGTTTTCAAATTACTTATTTTGAGAGGCCAGATGTATGACTGCTTTAAACACTTACAGCTTACAATTACTGTTTTTAATACTAGAATAGACAAACATATGTCAGAAAATCTGTCTATTTTTCACAACCATAAACTAGGTCAACTCCACTTAGCATTTCTCATCCATGCTGTCAGTTAAGAAAAAAAATTACTGGGCTGCTGCAGAAATGAATTAAGTGGAATTTCATAACCAACATTAACCACACACTCATACAACATGATCATTATTTTCTTTCTCATGTCAGTATTTATCAATGTTTGTTCCAATGAAGAGAAGATAAATAACTGTACACTACCATCAATCTTTTTAGATTACCTAAGAGACTTGATTCAGTTGGATGAATCTTCCTTAATGTTACAGCAAAGTAGTTTACTGACAAGAGCACTGAGAAATACCTAAAGTTGCTTTCACATTGGAAGTGATTCCTGGTTCTTAGTTCCTGCTAGATACCATCCTCCAAGGTGGGAAAAAACCCTAAACTAAAAGTTTTGAAACATCTGTTCTCTGCTTCTGTTCACAGGGTCAAAGATTCTATTTGTATCCAACCAGGGCCTGCCACAACTATGCTTCACACCCAAAAAATCAAATTCCCAAAACTTCCACTTTTGTACCCAAGTAACTACACAGAGCAGTTGCAAACAAACAATTCCCTATAGTACGTTCCTAGATTATCTGTGTGACAGACTTTAAAAAAACCAAAAAACCACTTCCTTCTCTTCAGCAAGAGTAATGGTTTCCACCCAGGTACTGAGCTCCAGCATAACTTTTTCTCTACTACAGAAGGCCAAAAGCATAAAGATCAGTAAAAGAAGTAGCAGCAGTAACCATCTCTAATTGTGCTTAAATAACCTCTCTTTCTAAATAGAAGTCAGAGCAACATTTACCGAACATGGGACAAGTTATCCATGGGACACGGATGTAAAGCAGTCAAAAACAACAGTGTGAAAAAGATGTCTTGTGAGGGCAAGAAAGGGAGAAAATTGAAACAATACCTTCAGGACTAACAAATCATGGATGCCATCCTGCAGAGTTGTTCCATCCTCCTTCATTAGTCTTATGTAGGCCATTGCAAAATTCTTTTCTCCTTTATCTTTTGCTGTAAAGCAAAAGATTTTCAGCTGACTACCCACCAACGAATTAAAATTCACTGAAGTAAAAAAATTCCCTACTTACACTCTTGAGTCGACCTGTGCCTGAACATGAAGCGCAGGTGAATCCTCTGCATGTCTTCAATGGGCACTGCTACCTTTTGTAAAATGAGAAAATAATCAAATTATCAAGTTCATAGATCTAAAACTTTATAAACTTGCACTCCTTTATCACCATTCACAACTTCCTTTCACAAATCTCACTACACAACACTCCACCATATGAACTACACCTTTCAACTTGATCTACTGCTAATGATTCTGCACACAAGTCTGAATTACAGAATAATTTTCAAAAGGAACTAATGTAGTAAGCAATAAACAGAATGGGTCGATGTTTTCAAAAGAGCAAATAAGCTTCTCTTTGAAATTACATTTCCATTCTCTCCCTAAGCTGCACAATCACAGCCACACACCTTTAGGTAATAATTGCAGGCTTGTCATACATGGCTATTTTGTCTTAAAACTATGCTTGCTAGCAAGCTTTACACATGCTTTACAAAACCTATTTCTGGCAGCTTCTGGGCATTTTCCAATCATAGACATTAAGGCTTGATTAGATAATTATTAGTGTGTTCTAAAGGAAACCAAGACATGTTTTTTCTTTAAAATCATAAGAGGTGGTGGGCATTTTCTTTGGGGTTTTGGTTTGGTCTTGTTTGTTGATTGAAACTCCTCAACTCTGTTGTTTCACCACAATAAAACAAACGCAGTATTTCACTTTTGATGAGCAATGTTAGGACAGAAGGTTATCTAAGATGATCTCATTTGTTCTGCTGAACAAAATCTCAACATCATTTTCCAGGCCAAATTTCAAGCCTCGGTGATCATGTATTTCTAATAACTGGTGTATGAATTAAGGCTCCATCCTTCAGTTGTGTCAGAGCCAAGATGTTTTTTACAAAGAGCTGATGCTGTGCAATCTTTCGTGTGAGATGATGAGAAGTTAAAGGAATGAGAATTACCCACATCGTACCTTCAGGGTCTCCATCCATCGCGGCTGTTTGACCTGGTAGTAGACAACGGACCTGTACTCGCTCACAGGCCTGTCCCCCGCGCCCAGACAAACGGCATTCTGGCAAAAGGAGGGGAAAAACAGTGCTTAGTACCTGGATAATCTGTGTGAATTTTGGCAACATGAGAAAAATCAAAAACCACTGAGAAGGGACTTCCCCGGGGGTCCCGAGCAGGGAATCCTGTCCTGGTTCTGGGATGCGGCTTCACTGCCGGTACCGTGGCCAGCTCAGCCCAGCCTGCACCCAGCCCAGCTCAGGCTCCACTTCCCACTCTCACATCAGGTTTGACTTTGGATATGGAAAACTTTCAAATTAAATAATAATGACAGCACCAAAAGAGTGTTAAGTGAGACACTGCATTTTCCAAGCCTACGAGCATAATGAAAATTTCCCCTAATCTATGGGCAGGGCCAGTGTAATTCCATTTTACAGGGGTCAAACAATGGGCTCTAGAAAGAGCTGTGTGAGGAACATGCAAATAATTTGATTTCTCCAATTGACGAATTCAAGTAACCAAGACATCTCAATTAGTAGATGACACAGATGAAGGAAAAACAAATAAATCTAGTTTCATTATTCCATTCTTTTTCTCCATTTATTTTAAAATACTCTGTTCCTGCAGAATCTCAGAAGTGTTTGGCTGCACACCAGAGTGACTTTCAAACTGAACATTGTAGAGACACCAAGAGCAAACATCTAGAATTTCCCATTCTCTAAAGGCAATCTGAACGGGGTCAGACCTAAGGCAAAGATTTGATTTAGCTGAAAACTTGTAATAACTGTAGAATTCTCTTTTTTTTAGTGAATCTGTGAAGGCACATGGCCTGCATCTGCCTAGTCTGGCTGATTGCTAATGCTGATCACTGACATCTCATCAGGCATCAGACATGAAACTGAAGTTCATGAAGGAATCAAACCATGTTACAAGTCTGCTTCAAACACCAGGGTGCCCTGTGACCAGAAGGGTGTGATGCTGAGACCTGGAGATGATTTGTAGAGTCTGGTCACGGTGATTTAACTGCAGAAACCTGGGTCTCATCTGCCTGAACAGAGATTTTTCAAGGTTTATGCACCCAATTGCTTGAATGTCTCCTGTGACATTCATTTGCGACAAAAGGCCTTTGACTTGCACAACAGTAAATCCAGAACTAGCTCTGCAACTGAACCTGATACCTAAACAGAGCAGATTCCTGTGTAGGGAACATATATCTGGATAATGAGAAAAATTGGCATTAACACCAATTCATGGGTTTGAAAGTTTAGTGGTTTGGGAGGGACAAGTTTAGAGGCTAAAAGGGAAAATAAGTTATTTTTGTTATCACTTCCATTCAACAGTATTTCAATTAATTCCTAAACACTTTGCTTAAACATGTCTTAGACATATTACCCACAGGAGACAGGTGTGGTATTTCAGCTCACACACAAGGTGACAGACCCCCCTTCTCTCAGTATTTGCAGAACTGAACATGCATAACACTGGAATGCAAGATTTACTGGCATTGCAATAGGTTTATTTCTTAAGGGAATCCTTTGGTGTATATTTGTTTTAAGCATATTGGCTGTGATTAGACAGAATACAAAACAGAGTAAACTTCTGTGCATTTTAATCATGGTTAGGTGCTGTCATAAGTACAGGGGGTGTTTTACAGTCAGGGTTGCAATTTGTTGTGAGGACCTTATGCATTATGTGGGTTTAGGATTTTCTTTGCTCAAGCTTTAGAGTTACATTTTAGGTCAAGCAGTTGTAGTTCATAAACACATTTCTGCAAGATATGAACCACAGTGAGTTACTTCATTTTTATTTTATCTGAAGAAGTGTCATTATTATTTCACCATCATGATCACAACAGTATAAAGAGAAAAAGAAAGGTCAAAAATCCCCCTGAATACCAAACTAGTGATAAACCCTAAGGAAAAGACAAAAGATCTTCAAAATGGAAATAAACAAGCAAAAAGACACTGTAAACATTTGTGTTGGGTATAGAATTGTTGTCACTAATTTCTTTATTTGCCATGTAGTTCATTCAAGGGACAGTGACACAGATTTCCTGACACACATCAAGGGTTTGTTATGTAGCAGAAATGGTACTTTAACATTTTAATGTACAAGTTGCATTCCTCTGGGAATTTCCACAAGAAAAACCCCAGAGTAAGACTGCAGTAATTGTCAGAATCAGCATTTGTTCCTTGGCACAGCTAAAATAGGTCATTCAATGTTATTCCTTGTTACAGTTTTATGCAAGAATTTTATAGGGTTTTCATAGATCACATTAAACACCATAACATGTAGCTGTCCCAGGCTGACACAAGTAAGGGAACTGAAAGTTTTTGAATAATGGTGATTTATAAAAATGTAAAGTTGTTCAACTCTTACTTCAAAAATGCAGCTCATGTTTCTGTGCCCATCATACAGAAAAACACAAAACTTACTGGCAACACTTTTCCTTCCTCATCACAGACACACATTATCACTTCCACATTCCTCTGAGTTGTTTTGTTGTATTTATCAAAATCTCCATACAGCAGTGTAATATATATGTCATTTCTTATATCTCCTAAGAGAAATTGAAAGGATAAAAATCAATTAAAATGCTGTGAGAGCACAGAGTCAAATTCACACGAGTACTTGGGGGTTTTTTTGATGTGCAACCAATAAAAATGCATTCTTTTCCATCTGAACTTAAATTTTCAGTTCTTATTCTTAGCTAAGGAGAAAGTATTAGCTCAGAAACGAAGCAAATGGGAGCTCTGACAGACTCGAAGCAATTCTAGTCCTGCCCCGACACCTGCTGGTGAGGTGATGGATGATCCATTAGGAATTTTCCCAAATACACTGCAGTATTTCGAGAGGGACCTTCAGGTTTTAATTTCCTCCAGTGAACGAATTCACATGACTTTTAGAAGTATTGAAATTTTACTTTAGTGTGGAGGAAAAGGTTTTGCGGGGTTGTTTTTAATAAAAGAAGCACTGCAGACAGTGAGTGGCTTCAATTGGAAAATATCTTGTCATAACTCCCCAAAAGACCTAAGATATTGTAAATTCATATGTTTATTATTGTTAAAGAACAGCGATAAGTTACAATAAAAACAAGGTTAATTTAAAATTTAAGTGACAACCATCACAATCTACTCATAGGACAAGAAACCCATGTAAAAGGAGACAGGATTATCTGTCACATCTTCATTTTATTTTATTTTTTTTTTGTTTAAGTAGTACCAAATACTTTCCAAGGATTTCAATATTTTATATAAGCCTCTAATATTTGAACAATATTAGAGTGAAATCTAAAGAGCCTCTGAGATACCCATTACAAAAGTAAGGCTGCAGCTCATGCTCATTAAAATAGAGAATTAGAAAGAATCTTTTCCTGTTACAGAGCAAAGCACCTCCTACCTGGCATGATTATTTCAGGGAATCCCAGTTTTCTAGCAACAACAGTGGTTCTGTCTACCAGATGTGGGTAGTCCTTTCTAGTCTGAATCACATCTCCAACAAGCATTTTCACAGTTACCCAGACACCTGTTAAGAGCAAAAAAAGGAAAACTAAGAAAAATTACATTTTTGGTAGGGAAAAAAATCTGTCTTCAGATGATTGACTCTTCACCCACCAAAGGAGGGATAAGAATTCACTTTCCCCACTTCCTGTGAAAGTAAAACTCTGTGATCCAAAACTGTCACTACTAATTTAAACAGCCTCTAATATTCTGCAACAAACTCATGATTCCTCATTTCCAGCTTCAAAGCTGACCCACCTCCATGGTGGTGCCACAGCCTCAGCACAAAAACCTTTCTCTAAAACGTAAACAACACAAAACGAAGTTTCACAAAAATACCTTGTTACTTACAAGAAAATAATGAAAAAGGTACTTTACCTTGTCCCCCACTGTCTCCTTTTGATGCAGTGATTTTGCTTAGGAGACTGTGTAAAAAGTCATTCTCTGCCACTACCCTGCAGGAAAAACAACAACGTCTGCGAAACACATCAAACACTATTTAGTGCATAGATGACAGTCTCAGGCTTTGATATGTTCTCTAATTCACTTGTCTCTCACTCAAGTTGCAGCTCACCCCCAATTAGTTGTGTGCACACTCAAGTAAAAAAGATTCAGACAACAGCTGGAAATGACATTTTGGGACAGAGTAACAAAGTGAACACATTCACCACATTCTGCCACTCCAGCCCAGTCCTCTCTCCCTGATAAACAGATAAATAAACTTGTAATTTTTATCACCTACTTTTGAATTTAGAAACAAGTTGTCACACAACAAACATGCTGGGTCAAATTGGAGACAAGTGAAATAATAAACCAGGTGTGTCACACCTGGCTCTTCCAGAATTAAAGTTATCCTCCTCAGCAGCAGTGCTATGTAGGATGAACAAGGAAACTCCAGTAAATACTGGCATCTTTGCATTTGATCCGTGAGCATCACATTTTTATGCAGCTGGTGTGCCATTTCTTTTGAAGATAATGTATGATAATTCCATTATTTTTTAAGGGTAACATAGTTATTACTTAGATTTTTCTCAAATTCAGCACAGAACCAAGCTCATAAATTAGTAGCCATCCTTGTTTGGAGTTGAGTATGTATAACTATTTGTCTGGGGTTTGTGAAATGGGACATGGTACCAGCTGTTTGAAGAAGCACATTCATAGAACTACATATTAATTTAACATACTATGGGACTCCTGTCAAGTCTTAAATACCTTTCAAAGTCACACTTAAATAATTAGCATTATTACAAAATAAAATTATTAAAAGGAAAACTTAATTATTCTCCAACTATTTCACATGTTGATACAGCCATAGAGACAGATCACAGACACAGGCTTATCAAAAAGAGATCTAAGACTGTCTTACGGGTGAAAGGGAATGAAGTGCTGCTTTTCTTCATCACTTTCAGCTTTTCCTTTTATGACATCTGTAATATCCATGACTAGAGGGAGAAAAGAAAAATCATCAGACCGTACAATAGCAATGCAAAACAGCTCCTCTTACCTCTGAGTGGTGTTCTTGTACCTCAAGGTAAATAAGGGTTTTTCACTAGCAAGCAGTGTAGCCCAACAAGGACAGGTTTGGGGGCACAGCTTTTAGTGCCAAGTCCACATTACAAACATGCTGTTGTGTAAAGGGAGACTTCAGACTAATTTTAATCTAATCTTGTGAATACAGGTATGAGAGCATTAATGGTGCTTTTAGGACATAATCATTGGCTTTATTTCATCTGTAAGGAATTGTGTATTAAACTTGCACTTGCACTTAGCAGTAAACTGCACTTGCACTTATTAAACTATTCTTGCACTTAGCAGTAAATATTAATAATTAGGAAATCAAATTCCAAAGCATGTTTCTCACTTGAACAGTGAGAGGTGCAGTCTTTATGGGCTTAAAAAAAATACAGAAGAGAGTTGATAGAGCTGTTGTGTGTTCTGAGGTGTCTTGGCAGAGATTCTACAGCCCAGGGCTTGGGTTCTGCTTCAGCTGCAGCACTGGAGGCACCAGGTACCTGCCACTCCAAAAGGCCTTCGGAGTCCTTGGGTGTATTTCTTGGAGTTACTGTCTCTGAGATCCATCTTCCCAACTCGGACTATTTGACAAACTAAATAAATTTTGTCTCTGCTAAGGTCTTTATTTCCAAGATCCTAAAATGCAAATAACAAAGAATTGAAATGTTACTTCGGGAAAAACTAAGTTGTGAAACTTGAACAGGATCTCCAATAATAAATTGAGAGGAAAAAACCCCCTAACAAAACCAAACCAAACAAAGAAATCCCCAACCAACAAAAGATCCTAGGCACAAAGAAAGGATGAAAAAACTGACACTTTAAAGATTCAAGAAAATATAAGATAAATAGAGAAAATCATAGCAATACAGCAGATAAAAATACCAAGTCATCAGTAAATTTAAGAGGCAATAAATTCCTTTGAAGAAAGGCCACTGAAACATTGTCACTGCCTGAAAACACTCAGTGACTGGTGGTCTTGCTCTGTTTTTAAGATTACCTCTGGTTCCTTCTTCATCTTGCTCACTCTTTAGGAGTTCTGACAGTGACCACAGAGAAGAGACAATTTCATTTGCCAGTATGGAGCAAGGTAAACTGGAAAACACTTACTGTGAACACTACTTTAAGATTGTTGAGCATATCAATTTCCTTTGGAAAGCCTCGACTCCCCCATCTCACCAAGTAGTTCTCACTGTTTTGAAGACAAATATCTCATTGTCAAGTGATTTAAGAATTCTTCCCTTACATGGTAGAGAACAAAAGTTGCATAGCAGACACTCTGTGGTGGGCATTTAAAACTAATATCAGACTAAAAAGACAAGAATGCTATACAAATCAATAAGTTTTGAAAAAAATAACTTGAACATAAGACAAATTAGCACATTTTTTCAAGGAAGTATCATCATCATAGTCTGTTTGACAGAAATACTCAACAGAATCTTAATTTATCTTGGAATTAATAATTTATTCTTATTTTTTTCAACTCCACCCCTTTGAGCACTTTACTCCAGACACCACAATATTCCCCATCAATCTCAACTTTGAAACGGGTTCAGGCTTCTCCAAACTCCTGAAATATTATATCCAGGAATTAGCTATGAAAGCATTTGGAAACCTAGAATCCTTCAGTAGCAGCCAGCAACAAGATTTGCCTACACTTCACTTTAGGGTTTTTTTTTTTAATTTAATTTCTATATCCTCTGTGTTATTAGCATGTTGGCAATTATTTTACTTCATTTTGTCTGGCTCCTTTTGCTACTCTTCTCTGATGGAAAGAGGAAAGTTTACCTTATAATTGTTGATTTCTGTGGGTCATACAGGGACATGAAGAGCTCTGCATCCTCTCCAATCCGGCAAACAAAATTCCTCACAAAGACATAGAGGCTGTGGGTGGGGGACGAAGACATTCGGGAGTAGGATGCATAGTCTGGTTGATCCTTTGACTACTCAGAAGGAGGAAAACCATTAGTTAGATCCATGAATTAAAATGGTGAGATAATAAAAGCAGTTTCGCTTTTTTTTTTGATATGTAACAGTTAATCTTTAAAGTCATATAAAGTTTGGATTAAAATTCTTATTTCCAGCAAATAAGCATTTCCCTGTGTAGTGCTCTGAAAGCTTTTGCTTAATAAGGAAAACATGACCTGCAAATAATGTTTTGACCCTCTGCAAGGCTTCACCAGAGAATCAACATCCCTTTCTACTATAAGGTTGGAGGGTTACCAGGTCAGAAGGTGCAGAAAGGACACAAGTAGAGAAGACTCCACCCACCTTCTCTGAGCCTTCACTGTAAACAGTGAAAACCTGGGACTGGACTCTTCCAAACCCTGCACCCGGCCTAGGGAGCCACCTCCATGTGCAAATAATGGCAACGTTAATGAGAGAGATACTTAATTCATGCTTTGCAATACTTAGGGGACTTGCTCAGTATGAGTAAGGACTTCCTTTGTATGGGCTTCTAAACATATCTTTTACTAGCAGGTGGCTCCTTTAGAAAGGGGACAGGGTTTATTTTATTATTTTTTCCAAGGCAGACAATAGTTAGACTGGTACTCTTCCCTTCTTCCTTCACCTCCAGGGACCTTTCTTTCCTACAAATCTTGGATTTACTTTCATTCAAGTGAAAAGAGCCAGGTTAAGTTTCACTCCTTTGTATGAATGCGTTCAAACCCTTATCTTCTCAAAAATCAAGCTGCTTTCAGTGGAACTATTCTGAAGTCTATATCTCAAATTTAGTAAAATACTGTACCAAACATTTCACAGTGTTTTTGCTATGCTGCAACAACTTAAAACCCTTCAGGAGTGAGCAGAGGGTTGGACTCTGATCCTTACGGTTCCCTTCCACTTTGAGATATTCTGTGACTTCCACGTCAGTTCAGTTCTTCAGCCATGAGTCAATTATATAAAAGGGGAAACAAACTCGTAAAGAGAAGAGAAAGTATCAAGTTGTCAATACAGAGGGAAGCATACAAGTCTGAAAGAATTAATTTTTGAACACAGTAAGATAGAGCAGAAGGTCTACAAATCACATCATGATAGGGTTTCAGTGTGCTAGAAGCACTAGTAAATGGAATAAGTGTCTTTGAAGGGGAGACAAACAACATGCTGAGATCAGGACACAGCTAAGCAAGCTCACTGACCCAAAAATAGGCTCCTCAATTCTACCTACATCTGATTTTAACCACCAAGAAACAGCTACTTAACACTTGATGGCCTAAGCCCACTATTTGGCTCTACTTCTAAAACAAGTCACCACAGTCTATGGCAAACTGCCAAGTTTCGTTTTCCTTCTATTGTCAGTTAATTACATTTTGCTAAGTGGGACTTAGAGACACTTGAGTGGAGAACAACTGAAAAGGTGTTTTCCAGTGATTTGTCATGGGTGTTATTGAAGTCATGACAACTCAACTCTTTTCTGTCAAGTGTTTAGTTCACTTTTTTACAGTTTACTTTCTCATAAATGGAGAAAAGAACTAGATAGCTTACAAATCCTTGAAGAGACTCAATATAAGAAAAGGTCAAAGAAGTGTAATCACCTGCTTTGCATTTTAAAAGATTAAATTTATGCATTTGTCAGCTTTGCTTTGGCACACAAACTTCTGTCATCCACAAGATTATGCTGAATTCACCTTGGTTCCTCTCCACTGAACTTAAATTCTTCAACTTCAATAGACTTAACTACAAGCAGCAGCACAGAGCAAACAAGTAGGGCTGTCACAAGATCTTGTAAAAGTGAGATGTGGTTAGTCCTGGTGTGCAGCCTGAACTCCAGGAGTGTTACTGTTCACCACGCAATTCAGCCTTTGCAGTAGCCCACAGATGGTATGAGGACATGTATTTCCATTTAGGAATCCAAGAATGGATTGAGAACCTGCTTTAGACACAACCTTTCAGCCCAGCCCACAGCCCAAAGCCAGTGAACAAATATAACTAACTTGAGGCTTAGCCATATTTGTAACACATGAATGTGAATCTACTCTTAATAAAGTCAGAGGCAGATGTTTCCACCACGCTTTGTGGCAGTATGTTATATCTTGCAACCCTTAGACTAGTTGTTTCTTTGGATTTTAGCAAAGCAAGCATTAAGTTTGGCCATTCATTCCTACCATTTCCTCCTTAATTCGCTCAGTGATTTTATTAGTTGCTTCTTCGTGTGCATGAAATAGGCTGATGACACTGGTTTTATCTGGATCCAAGATATTTCCATCTTCATCTCTAACTGTTAGATCTAGTTCAAGTATTCTGTGAAAATACAAAAGGGCATAATGGGTTATTTTCTTCGATATAAAGAAAACTCAGAAATTTAACACACAAGGGGACACTTCAAGTTTTAAAGTAATAAAGTTTAAATACATGTAACAGTATTTTACTGAAGAAAAATTCAACTAAACCCCATGATTTTCTTTTCAAGTCATTGTATAGTATTTAGGAACTTACAGTCATGTTACCAAAGCATTCAAATAGCTCTCACACAAAACAGATTAACCCTGCTCCATGACTTTTAGCATTCTTTATCTCTTTTGCTTTTTTATGTATAGCATTTTTAATCAAGCTGTGTAGGATTTTCCCATCACCTTCTGCTTTTATGTTGCTTTCTTACCCTCCCAGGCCCATTACTTAACTCACTACTATTCTCTGTTCTGCCTTGCTCTCATCTCTTTTTTCCTTTGACTCCTATTTTCCTCAGCAGTAAAACCTCAAGTCTTACCTTCATGTGTCCCACATATATTGTCTCAGTGTCACCTCAGTCAAGAGACAGCCTTTTTTGCCTATCCAGGGTCTCACTCCTCTATCCCCCTCTAAAACTGGTCTCCTTTGAGCCATACTGTACTTCTCCCAGTTTTTGGAGTGTACAGGTTACCCATTCAGTTTGCTGTTTGGAGCAGTCTGTGTCAGATTGCAAACCACCTGCTCCATCCTACATGATTATCCACTATTCAATCTCCTCTCCCACACTGACCCACTCAGCCTTCATTGACATTCCCCTTGATTCCTTCTCCAGTTTGGCAAGTTTTCTTCACGCAACACAACCCCAAACCTTCACACATTCACAAATACTATCCAGCCTGCACTATTCCTAAGTGCATTCCCAAACCATTTCAAACATCTCCCTCACTTCTGCTTCTCCACAGGTAGCAGTTTACTGTCTCAAAATTTGGAAAGAAGGTGAACACGAAGATCTAAAGGCAAATAAATGTGATTGTTATCTTAGCCAGAGCTTTGATCGGAGTTTTTCAAAATAAACTCTGTCTTGGAGTGTCCATTCCACTCCACAGAGTGTAGCAGGACCAGTTCATTCCATAGTGTGTTCTGGCTGAATACAATTTAGCAGAAATTCGCATGCAAATCACAGTGAATGAGTTAAGAGTTTCAGAACATCCTGTGGTCATTGTTTATGTGCAGCCACAGGTAACTGAGGACTTTTAGCTGCAGAGAGGCCTTCAGGCCACAACAACCACAGTCATTTAAAATAGCTAAATACAGCTTATAAGCAGATTCTACTGCCTGTAAAGCCACTACTATGAAGATTTGTTTACCAAGCTCTCTCCTTTTACCAGATGTGGAACACCATTTGCACCACATAAACCCACATTTTTGCCAAAAAATACTGTGTTACAGTGACTTTTCATTAGCAAGAAGTAGACAAGACATTTTGTCGAATAACTCATCTGTCCCTGATAGTTTCAGTTCTATTACTAGAACTAAAGTTCCACCTGGAAATTCCCTCGTGAATCGGGTGTGGATGTGTGTGACAGACTGTGGTCTGTCAGCACCACCTACTAGGGTCACTTAACACCAATAGATGTAGGTTATATTTGTGAAGGATGTACAAGTTTTGGGTCCTGAGTGCTGTGGTGTGATACGTATATAAAGGCCAGTTATTTGACCTCGAAGCTTTACAACTGACAAACTCTTATATTTCTAATAAACAAGTTAATTAATATTTTGAAAAGGCACTTTGCTATGAGAACCCTCAACACAGTAGGCACTGTGACCACAGGAGTAATGGGGAGAATTTTGAAAAGAAGATTCAACATGAATCACATTATTGAGTTCCCAAACTGCAAACATGAAAAATAATCATCACCTCTTTGATGGTTCACGTGAAATTAAACCATGTTTTCCAGAAGCAGTGCAGGCCACTCACCTGTTACCATAGTCGATTTTGGATGTGACTTTCTGTTTGAGTTCTTTGAGCTCATCTTTTGGCAAAGTCCCAGACAGAAGCTGTGACCTCCACTCCATCAAGTCGAACATCATGGACTGCACCTGCTTGAACCGATCTTTCTTGTTTGTCTGAGACATAAAACAAAAGTTTCAGGCTTCAAATTGAAGTGAAACATTGGTCTTGTCAATTAAACATGTGTCATATTTAATGCTAACTTATTGCAGGAGCAAGGAGTAGACAAAGTAATGAGCCTGGTTTCCTTCCTCCTCTGTTAAGGACAGATTCTCCCATATGACCATAAGGAAATTACATGACATTTAAGCAGTTTTATGGGGATAGGGAGTCATGTTATTTTTGTTTTATTTAATTGTGCTGTTTAAAAATTCTTTAAAAGTCTCCTCAAGAGAAAACCTTACAGAAACATTTTAGTTCTGTAAGAGATATTCATAAGACCATGCTGGGAACAGCAAGACTTGGTTGTGGTATTAACACATTGAAGAGAAGTCACTAAAGTCGCTCTGCTGTTGTTCACTGAAACAAGAAGAGTTTTCATTATTGACTTAAACAAGAGGAAGACAAAGAATTGACAAGTTTCAGAAAACCACACCATATTCAACGTTTCTTTGTCCCAACAGAGAAAAGGCAAAATCCAACACCTGGGATCCTGGAACAGTCAATCACAATTCCAGAAATTGCCAACTGTTAAGAGCTACATGCCCTAGCAACCCTAAACAACTTCAGTTTTAGCATTCCGAGAATGTAATGAACCTTTTTCAAATGTATCTTATTTATGTTTGATACTCCTGTTGGAAACTTTTCAATTCTACAAATCAAAATTACGAAAAATTTGTCATGCACAGGATACTCAAAGTTGAAACAACAGAATCAAAGAGTCATCAAGGTTGGAAGAGACCTTCAGATGATCCAGTCCAACCATCAACCTAGCAGCACCGCTGGAAGGCTGATGATTAAAGCCATTAGACATTTTAAGCCACTAAGCAGTGAGGAAACCATTTCTTAAATGCACCAAGACCCTGCCCTGGAATTTGCCAGGAATTTCTCTGCCAGGAATTCGAACAAGATGCATAAATAGGACTGACTAGCAGGCAACAAAAAGTGTGCAAAATGTCCTACCACGTAGAGCTGTTTCCAGATGCTTCCCCATTCCCAGAGAGTAGTGGTGACTTCTTGAACTAGAGGAATTTCAGCAGGTATTATGTTTTCTGTATGTCTAGGAAAGAGATGAAAACTTAACACAGAGTGTCTGCATTTCATGGGTGCATATTATAGCTACTGTGAACTGTGGTACATACAGGTACTGGTATAGGTATAGGTACTGTGAAGGTAGGTAGATGCCTAGAAACTCATTCTTTAATAAACAAGATCCTTAATACAATACAACAGATAAATTTAATACCTTTTCTTTTCAACAGTAGCTTCCTTGATATGGATGAAGGATTTAGGAAATATTCCCTGTTGAAGAAGAAAAAAAAATATGTATCTTCCTCTGCAAATATAGACTGCATAGGATTACATTCCTTCATAGGAAATACCATCCTCCACTCCAGGAAACAGTACAGTTAAATTCAATTAATATAACACAATTCAAATTCAGTAGAGAAACTTTTTTTTTTTTTT
>VXBA01003836.1:376921-453772 GCA_013399895.1 Serilophus lunatus
TTTGTGCATCAGCCCATACATTTTACTTTCCTGGACAAAAAATGGAGTCTAATTTGGAGATCAACTCGATTATCAAACCAAAAGAGACACTGGTATAGGATCATTGCATCTAGTGGAAGAAATATGGATAGACAGAGGAAATCACTCAGGATGAATTGCCATTGACATAGAGAGCAGTAAACTCAGAGTTTACCTTGAGGCATAAGAGTCAAGAACACTGTGTATAAGGCTAAATTTACTTTAAGAAAAAGAACAGCCTTTCATTTGCAATGCACAAAGAAGGGGGGCACTTGGTACAGCCATGAACTCTCAGCCCTCCTTGGTGTATGTGGCCCCACTGCAAAAGAAATTAGTCTCATTTTGCACTGGTCATGCAGGGAGATGCCCAGTGAGATGGAGCAAAGGAAGCATCAGATCTCATCACATTCTCAACATTTATTTTGATTGACCTGTGTAGAAAAAAAAATGGTCACCAGCCAAAGTGATATAATGTAATGTGTTCTTGCTCTACAAGGGCTGAAATGTCAAGTCATCCTAAAGGAATATTTGATGATCAATCTGTCCATGACAATCCTCTCATGAACCTGCAAATCTCTAGATAATTAAGCCAAATTCTTCTTGGATTCTTCTTTATTCAACAGCTGACTTTTGGTACTTCAAATACCACGATAATTCAATAACATTTGTGCTACTTTACAAAGCCTCTCTCTGAATTAGATTTCAGCTTTTATAGCAATTTTCTTTTAAGCACTGGATCTTAATCAAAACACAATCATATCTTATCACTTCCACACTTTTTCATTAAGATTTAAGCTTAAAAGAGTCCAGGAAGAAGCAAAGTAAAAGGTCATGCTGATGACAAATCTACTGATATCTTAGTAGGTGAAATTAGTAATACTTCTTAAAGTATTGAACTTGAAGCCCTTTAGCAATATTAAGAAGTAATTAAAAGGAAGAGATTAGTTATGGTAAATATATCCCCTTTTTGGTTTTAGATTAAATTTTAATCAATTAAAATAAAAATACTATGTAGAATAAGTGGTAATAGCATTTTGATGCACAAGGAATGTCGAAGGAGTAATTAAAACCCAGGTGTAGTTCTGGGCAGGATGGGAGGATGGTTTGGCACTCTGTTATATCCACCCTCAACTATTGCAGACTAACCAGCTGATAGCCAAAGTATTGACTATCTTCCACTGAAACCACTGTGCTGTGCCAAGGACTTGTGGTGAACTCCCTTATCACCCTCCTGGCTTCTGCCTCATCTGAGATGAACTAGAAACAGCAGCAAGCAAATAAGGTGCCCTATGCAGCTGAGCTGGAGCTCTTAGAATGAGAGAAACAACAGGGAGAAGTTTGAAGATTGTTCATAGTTACCACAAACAATTACTCATTCCTCTGTGTTTTAGGAGGAGGAGTCATTGAGCAGTGAAATGAAATGGGAACTCAAGTATCTTCTTCCAAAAGGAAAGTACATTTTTTTAATCTCACATATAATCTCTAAATAAATACAAGTGAGTTGCTGTAAATTAATCCAAGTTATTTCTAATACTTAGAAGCCACTGACTACAAAATTGAAAAAAAAAAAAAGGAGATATAGATGACTTTAGACTGTTCCAGTTTTAATCTGTTGGCATATTCTCTGCCAACAATTGTCCCTCTGCTCCCCAGATATCCCCTTTTAAGTTAAGGTTTTTAGGTTAAGGTTTTGTATGTACTTTTTCCAGGCAACAGAGGAACAACTTCCAGCAAACAGTTTTATTGTAATAGGCAAGAGTCTCTAACTCCAAATGCCTTTGCTGCTCCCTAAAAAATCCTATAATAAAAGCAAATTCAAAAAAAAAAAAATTTTCTTCTGGAAAAATGTATTAATTTAAATGAATTAATTTTCTTGCTAACTAACTCAGGAGTCACCATACCCAGGTTAAAAACTATTTATCTGTAGTTTTCTATCTTCAGGTATAAGAATATTGACTTTCCAAAAATTAATATGATTTTTGCACAGTAGAGATATTTAAGAATTTAAGTCTCACACAAGTAAGTAGCCTAAAGAATCCTTAGAAGAAGTATAGAAACAAACACATCTAGCAGCCAAATAACTCAAAATTTAATTTAAATGGTGCCTTCAACAGTCTGTTAACCTGAAGGCACAGTAATTTTTTCTCCACTGATCTGTTTTTCCCAGTCTTCACTTCTACATACTTCTATACATTGTCCAGGATAAAATGTTGATCATTTCATTCATCTTTAAAGGAAAGAGAGTGGACAGAGCTGATTTGAGAGAACAGAATAGGACTAAGACATACTAAAAAAACCACTTAATGGGTCAGCTCCTCAAGAATAATCTCAGAGGAATGATTAGTGTGATCTTACCTCTGCTCCTTTGTATCTTACCAGGTAACCCTTGTACCAATCTAGAAAGAAGAATGATCACTTAGAACAACACAAAACATGTATTTAAAAGTATATTATAAAGTCGTGGGATTTATTTCATGTAGGAAATAACTAGCATAGTATTGTAAAGGTTAATAGTTACTTCAAGCATACATTCATTAAAGTGAACACCAGAAAGCATGTCAAGCATGACTTGCATTTTAGCAGATACGATTATATGGTGTACTTTCAAGTCTTTCATAGTAAGCTTTTGGACTCATCTCAAATAAGCAGCTTCCTGGTGTAAAGTCCAAGTTAGAACCTCAAGAAAATGCAGGGCTATTTTTGGGCTTCTGCTCTATTCGTAACTAGAAAGCCCTTCTGAAGGACAGGAGGCCAGAACTGCAGTAGTGAGGCTTAAAATCTTAATTCACACTTTGTTCCATCTATTCCACAGCTAAGCTACAATATGCAGAGTGGAACCTTCCTAAATTACAGCAGGGGCCATGACCACTGAACAATGAAAAATCAGCCGCACATCCCCATTATTTACCTGTTGAATGCTACATCTTTTTACCCCAAAGAATACATTTTATTTCTAAGAACATACATTTTCTAATGATAATGTCCTGAACAGATATGATCTCTTTCCTACTACCTTTTCTCTCTCACCATTTCTAACACAGCACAGGTGTTTTAGCCATGCAACCAAAGCATAAAATTATTAATCCCAAAAAGTACTGTCAGAAAGGTGAAGTTAAAAGTCACAGGAGGATGGCTGACCTAAAAAAAAGACTCAGCACAGATTATTTCAAGTGTTTCTGCACTGTTTTTTTCCCCCAGTGTCTTGTCAACAAGAAAATTCCATCTTACTTCTAAAACTGAATTATTTGCACATGGCCTCAATTTAAAACCAAGTGTGTAAAATCTATTTTGTCCCATTTGCTGTGACAGCACATGCATGTTCTGTGCATATATTTTGTGCATGCAAAATCAACTAAAATAGGATGTAAAACGAGCACGGGAAAGAACCTGTCACTGTTGGTTACGTGCCAGCTGCAGCTGGCAGCATATTTTTAAGGTATCTGATAAAAGATGAACTTCACTCACACAGTGTGAAAGATTCCACTTCTTCGCTGACAAACATATTTCATAAAGCAAGGTGTGATAGAATGTATCAAGGGCAGAGGATTCAGAAAGGGCTTTTAGATAAAAAATAACCCCATAACATCAGCACTCACTAGTCTGGGCTGACAACAAATGTAAGCACAGGAATCAGACACCTGAAATGCTCTGTCTGCAACTAACAGACAACACAGGGACAAGGAGGCTTCTGGTTTGCCTTTGTTGTTTGGTTGGTTTTTTGGTTTTTTTACTTTAGCCAAAATTCTTAGAACGGAGGCTTAAAAAATTATGCAGACTTTGCCTTTTGCTAGAGAGGACATTGATCATTCCTTGTGACATTGTTGATTGTCTAATGAGTTGCATCAATGTTTCCACTGATACTTAGACATATGCTCTTGTGCTCCAATACATTGGAAATGTGGTTTCTCAGATGCTCCTCTCTCAAATCTTTTGTTGTTTCCATGTAAAACAACTCAAAGCTCTACGCAGTAGAACAGCCAGGGTTCAAACACCTTCAGTATCTTTGCAGCCCTACAACCACAACATACTGAGTGTCTTTCAACACTGAGCTGTCTCTGTGACTGAAATGCAGCAATTGGCCTTTCTCTTTAACATAACCACAACTAAAAAGAAGTAACAGACACATTATGTCAGCAGGAGTACGTTGAAGAAGATAATTTTACAATACACTTTGCAAAGCTTTAAGCACTTTATAATTTTTTTGAACCTGGTGAAGAACATCACTGCAGTGATGAAAATAAATTACTATCACAATGACACTTGCAGATACCAACTACTGAGTTAGTAAAAATAATTACATCCTTCTTGCTTTATATCAATAAAAAACTTCAGTTGCTGTGGCAGATAGAATTCAGTAAGTTTGGGGAGGTATTGACTGTCTATCACGCATGAATTGATTTGGACTTTTGCTGCTTAGCCTGTTGTATGAGTAGGATGGTTTTCATAAATGTTTCTTTCATGTTGACCCTCAGATTTCTTTAACATATGAGATTTGCTCCTTGCACAATAGGATGATGAGGGTGCTGAATGTCTCCTAGCAAAAATACTTCAAGGCAAAAAAATTGTACTCCATTAAAAATTAAATTGAATTTAATAAAATGTCCATCAGGTATACTACAAGCTGGCACAAACTTCACAAACTCTACATTCACCTTGATGACTTCCTCATTTGGTAGTGGCTTCCCAAAAACCCACATGTATTATAATATATCTAATTTTGGCTCTCCAAAAGAAGAATAGGTCCTTCCTCAAAATAGATTACCACCACTACTAAAAATAAGATCATTAGACAACTACTGATGTAATACAGGGAACTGCTGTTATGTGAAAAGATTATGGGATTCACAAACAAACCTATAGGCAAGTGACTTACCTTCACAGGACTCCAAGATATGGACCACATCACCAATCTGTAGAGGCAGCTGTGGCATTCCTGTGCCTTTGAAATTGTATATAGCTGCAAAATTAAAAGGTGAAAAGCCTATTTTTTTAACAGTCATACAGTACAGTTAAATTGAAAAAGAAGCCTGGCTATTAAAATTCTGATACTGGGATAAATACAATAGGAGAGATGAGCAGAACCATAGTTCTATTAAGAAGCTCCATGTCACCATTAATGAACCTCTTTTCTTGTGAGAATGGCCAGTGCCGAAAACAAAAAACAGACAAAGCAACCCCACAGAAATCTCAGTCTGTACATGGAAACAAGCTCTTCATTACCTGCTCTGCACAGGATTTAAAAGCCCCTGCTTAGATGAAGATCTTCAATAAATACACATTCATAGGGCAAGAAAATTGTTTGTCTATGGGTCCAAAGAACTTAAGCACTCACTTTACAGAAATTTATGACTACGCTGGTGAGAAAAGACACAGAGGTACCTATGAAAACTCAATGTACTGAATTATTTCCTGGATTTAGATGCTTCAATTTAACATGAAACTGCGCTTCATATGCAAACAATAAAATGTTTCATAATTTTTCATACTCTCTGTATGGTTCTGAAGAGAACACAGGAGCAGTGGATTTTAAGAGCATTCTAATAAGAAGCTTATCTATGTGGTTAAGAAACAGCAAAGTTTCGGGGAGAATTCAAGAAAATAAGCCTCTTTAGCAGTTCTTATGTTCTAGGGCTGCAGGATGTGGGCTAATATGGTAACCATGTGCCTCTCTAAATTTTTTTCTTCGTGGGCTTGCTTATAGACTTTAACAACGGCATTAGAGAGTAGAAGTAGTTATTGGAGCTGCAATCACACAGGGGAACTGATTCCAATGTATACACACGAAAACAAACTGTAGGAACAGTGCATTGGCTACTAAACATGATCTCCTTCGTGCAGGAAAGATGTCAGTACTGATGGCGATGCTCAGCCAACCCACACACAGAGCAACCAAACTGGAAGGATTTTGGACTAGGGGAAAAGCAGAGTATATATATTCAGTATATTCCTGCAGTCCTTTTGCTCTCCTCTTCAGGCTTATAAAGTAGGATATGCATCTCTGCTAGGCCAAAATGTATATTAATGACACACTTGATTTGAGCATGTTACTTATGTTTAAACTCTCAAATTAAATTGCCTTTCAGGAAAATGCCTGAGGTGGGACTGTAGAGCTAAATATATTCCTCATCTTCACTTTACAAATGTCCCATAAATGATGCTTCTTGTTTCTTTTGCCGTCATTTTTTATAGTCCTGGTGCAGAAAATAGAAGGACTTTCAGATTCAATAGTCTTACTGGAGCAAAAATAAGTTCTTAATTTTGTTGACATGAAGAGACATTCCCAGCAGTTCTTCCTTCTCAGAGAGAAGAGTAGGGTTTGAACCACTCAACATAAAGGGAGCAGAAAAAAAGAGAACAACTTTGAAGTAAGACGCTGCTGTCCAGATTCATCCATTTATTTCAGAGACTCTCAAAGACACTCCTCAGGGAACTGCTTTAGCTCAACACAAAATTGAAATTAAGTAGTAGGTGTGTATTGCACACGTATAGTTATGTTCTGACTGGTTCCTTTTCAGGAAGTGGAAGATGGCAAAACCCTGCTAAGTTACCATGACATTTAAATAGACATTTCCAGCAGAGTGTTTGGGAGGTGTGGGGGATGTGTGTGCTCAATACTGCTTTCCTGAAATGTCCATGCAGATTCAGACTCCTGCTGACTAGCACATACTTTGGATTTCAAAATATGCACAACTCTACTTAGTTGTAGCTGTCTCAAAACATAGATGCAAATTACTGAGTCATATATCTATGTTGTTTTTTTGGTTATGTTCTCTTAAAACTTCATTTAACAGCCACCACAAACATACTGAAAAATGCAGTAACAGGCTGACAAAGTGGCTGTATCAGCTTAGACTTTTCTAAATGAGTAAACAGAAACTCAACAAGAGATATTTTGCTATAGAACTTGGATTGTTTGATGGGAGAAATTTAACAATCCCTTTGCAAAGTTTTAAGCTACAGACTTACCCAGACCTTTTATGGTAAGAAACTACCTCTCACATACCATTGCAAACAACTCTGCAACAACTTAATACCATCAGCTACATCTGTACATCTAATCTACAGTTTAACCATCTTCTCTGCTAATTTTTGAATCATTAACTGTGAATGAATTAAGTTTTCTGTCAGCTGTAAGTCCTGCCACTTTCCTTACAAACTGGGACCTTCCTATATTTGTATCACCTCAGAATTCACCAGCCAAGAGGAGGGTTCCCTTCCCTACATATTCTGTTGAGATCCTCAGGGTTGTGTGTGTACACACATATTTGACTCATTTTGCTCTTCAAATAAAGTACATGGAAACCCCATATGGAATTAAAGTGGGTTTTTTGGTGGTATACTCACAACAGCTTGTTGGCTTTTTTTAGAGTAAACTCTCCAGCCAGTAGAAATAAAGGTCCTTTCCAATCACCCTGAGGAAATTTTCTACCACTCCACTCCCTGGCATCCTGTATCCCAACCATAAATACAAAGTGAGTCAGTATCCTCAAGGCACACAAGGTGGCCTGCTGGAGGACCCCAGCACTCATTCTAAATCCCAACAGCAATTACTGACCTCAGGAGCAACTGATGTCATGGCAATAAGTGGGAGAGATTTGGCTGGCAGATGCCCTCCCCAGCAGGCAGCATCAGGCTGAGGTGTTCCCATCAGCAGTGTATCTGCACACAAATGCTGTCAGATTATCCCCGAAAAGCACAGAGAATTGCCCAGCAATCACAGTGTTCCGAAACAGGGACTTGAGAGATCGTTAAGAACACAGAAAATTTCCCCTGAATGAGCAAATGAAAACTGTCTTTTTAAAGCTTACCACAACCTCGGTGGTAATTTTATAGCACACACATGACACAGAAAACAAACAGCCCAATGCAAAACCCCCTCAAATTCCAGGTGTCATAGAGCTCCCTCGGTGGATGGGCTGAAGGTCAGCACACCACAACATCAACATTGTACCAGGGAACAAAAGTACCAGGGCAAGCTTCTGGCACAGCTTTCCAACTGAACCCTGCTCAAACATAAGTGGGCTTTGATTTGAACCTCAGGAAGATGGAAACAATCCCCATCACGTCCCTAGAGAATGCCCAAAGATTCTTGTCTTGTCCAGCCAAACAGTGCATCCTGTAAGGTCAGTGACTGTGGGATTGTGCTATCACTGCCCACCCAAAGCTGTGTCCACCTCAGTGGTGAAAAATGGGTATGAAGGCTGAAGAAAATTCCTTCATTTCCACTGAATTTCTACTTATCTATTAAAGCCAGAGCTGCTGAATATAAGCATATTCCCCCCACTAGACATATATGTACGCTCTTGAACACAAGAGTGGCTGGGGAGCCTGTTTCACTACACCACACAGATTGTGTGCATGTTTTCCTAGTGAAAAATAGATTCAAACAAACACAGATTAAGACAGAAACACGGCATTTTGTAGTTTAAGTTACATGACCTCCTCAATTTAGAAGAATGAGATGTAGAAAAAAATTATCGCACTTTGTACCGTATTTGGGAACATTCACACACAAAACACTCTAGAAAAGTCATAGTAAACCAGGTAATAGAATTCCTTCCACAAAAGGTTAGATTTCTTCAGTATTCACATACTCCAAACCCCCATATTCTGACTATTATGTGATTAGCCTGTAAACTACTGCAAGATGAGAATAGTAAGCAAGGAAAACCCCACAGTCCTGCAACACCGAAGTCATTTGTTATCCTAATAATCTTACCTGTCTTTCCTGCCTGTTTTCCTTCATGTGCAGTCCCTGCCCAGTCTTTTATAAGAAATACAAGCACTACATTGTTTCATTTTGAGACTAATTTTTTAGTAATAAGCCATGTTTCAAGTTGGTTTCCTTGGTTAAATTCTGCTTATACAGAAAAAAAATTCTAAGGTATTGAAGAGCCAGCTCCTAATTTTACTTTTCCCTGACAGAAGGGCTCTCTGGCAGGATATTGATGTAATAACTCATGAAGCATTTTGCATATTTAAACAATTTCTAATTAATACCCTCAGCAAGTATCCTGTTCCACTTTATTTTTTAAATCTTACAGCTCTACTTCTATTAGCAGTAAAGTGAAATGAAAGTAGTACCTTTCAGTAGTATCTGTCCAGTTACCATTTTTTGCTCAAGGAAACAGGGTGAAATCACTCAACAAGGACACTGACAAACCTCAGGTGAAAATACTATGCAGTCCTAACTTCTAACTCAAGTCTTAACTTCTGGAAAGACACCTGCAAAAAGTGTTCCAGGTTAAGGATCTCCCCTTAAATCTCACGGAGCAACTGTGACATAATGAGCAGGGCATGGACACAGTTCTGATGGATATTTCACAGGTCAGAGACAAGTACCAGAGGGGTTAGAGGCTGATTTAATTTATTGCAAATCACACTCAAAGGGGGACTCAGTTCTCAGGTTATCTTAGCTGTTATCTCAGATAACAATTGGACACAGATTTCCTCACATGCTTAACCTTGGGGCCAGATGGAGGTTTTAACTGACTTGAGCTCCTTATTTTCCTTCTTAAACACAACAAAGCCAGTATGGATTATAAGAAATGGGATGTTCTAATACACTCAAGTAGTTATGTAAAGATACTGTCTTTGATCCTTTACCTTTTCATAGAAAACAGTAGCACAGTTATTTTTCTTAAACTAAAGGGTATTTTTCCTTCTCAGGAAAGATCACAGATAAAAACATCCGTTCCCATCCTACTTCGGTTTGCCTCTTGTTGTTTCCCAAGCAGCTGGAACAGGCTGTTGGGTTCAGAGGTTGCATTCCATGGAATAGTCAACCTGCCTGAACAAAGCTCTGCTCCCTTACAGCTCAATCTATTCAGATTTCAGAGATGTAAAATCATTTCCAGAGGTCTTCAGCAGATGAAATCAAGCAAGGCAGCTGCACTCCTTTGCACTCAGGCTGAACACATGCTTTTCCACACTTTAAAAGAAATCAACTCCTCCCCACAACTTGTGCTTCAAATTGACAAACACCCACTTTCAGCTTCAATAGCACAGGAGTAAACCTGGCACCTGCCTTTAGCATTCCAACATCATCTTCCACCAGTTAGCAACTTTCCTCAGGGTCTGAGCAGATGGCAAACACTTTCCATCAGGAATCTGCCACCCAAACCCACTGGCCTATGAAGCCTATTCCATCTCACCCTGTTCATACAAACAGCACACACCTAATGCTTCAAGACTAAGAACAAGTTCCATGTGTAAAATCAGGATTGTGGTTCCTAAACAGAAAGCTGAATATCTTCTACCTGGACTACCCTGTTTAATTAAGTAAAACACAAAAGTGGGCACATAGGCTGCATCCCACCATAACCAAGGGATGGTGTGGTTTTCCAAATGTACCCTGCAGTATAATGTTGCTCATCCAAACCACGTTGGGCCCAATATTCTCAAACTGAAACTGCTCATCAGCGGAAACCGAAGGCATCGGGCACGCTTCTAATAAAAGACTTGAAAATTCAACGTGAGAGTTGCAATGAGAGACTTAAAACCAAAGATTTCCAACAACACATAGGGCAAGATAATTCTGTATGGTCAAAAAGTTTCCAGTGGGTATTATTCCAAAAGCTTGTCAACTTTCACAGACTTTATGACTCAGTTTGGCCATATTTCTTATTTTCCTGAGGCACAGGAGGCACGTTTACAACAGACTATAAATTAAAAAACCTCTTCATTTGTGAATATAGTTGACAGTACCCCATATTTGAGGCCTTGTTAATTAAAGGAAATTCATGGAGTAAAGTTTAGCAATTATTTTCCTGCCAATTTCTAAGAGCATAAATTAATTTCATTTATGGGACAGGACAAATGGTGGTGGTGGTGGTGCCTGCTTGTTTGCATTTGTTTATTTTAATTATTCTGGGTGGAAGTTTCTCCTGCTTTTCTCACCAAGTTATATAATGAAAGAATACATTTAATTTCCAAGATAAAGGAAAAGAAAACAAACTGTAAGGCAGCAGTTTGGCTAAGAAAAGGAACTCCTGGGTATAAACTATAGCTTATTGAATTTTTACTCCTCGATTAACTTGAAGCAATTGTGCAAAAGCAAAGACAAAATGCTCTTACTGAAGACAGCCTACTACAGAGATACATGTATGAGTACTTACATAACTGGCAGTCTAATATTGCTGGAAAGGCCATTTGATTATTATTCCCATTTTCCCTATTCTGCTTTGTGACAGACGAAGCAGTAGGCTGGTCATGACTTTTTACATACAAAAGTATCTTATGATGCAATGTTAGACAGACAACTCTTCTTCAAACGAGGAAATGGAGGCACTTAAGACGAGCAGAGAAGCAGCAAGTGGTAGTGGCACTGTTACCACACAGCAGGACAGGCTGCACAGATTCCCTGTTACATCAAAATTGTTTGTAAGTAAGGGCAGCAGGAGAATAAGAAGAGAGGAAAGGAAATCCCACCAGGGCTGCAGTGTCAGTTCTTCCCAGTGAACAACTTTAGAGCCTAAGTAACATTCTCCTTTGAACATGAAAAAAACCCATTGCTGGATTGTCATGAGTTTATGAAGTAACATTTTACAAGCAGGTTTTTGTTTTGTGTGGTTTGTTGCACCTCCCAGATATGGAGACTACTACAAGTACAAAAATCAAATACTTTCTACTGTTTGTAAAATTGAAACAGAAAATATTTACAGCCTTTATTTTGTAATTTAAACTGCCACCACAACAGATTACTCCCATTTCACAATTCTGCTACTGCTGCACATGGAAGTTGAATGAGAAAATATTCTTTTCCTCTTATTAATACCTTGATGATTCATTTTATTTCATGAAGCTCGTTGGGTGGGTTTTAAGTTTTTAATGCATATTGCAAAACACTATGCCCTACTTAAAATAAGTGTCCCTTAAAAGAATTCAGGAGGCTAGAGCTAAGTACTCATATGCATCTTTCCTGTGCTTTACCTTTTTCTAATTTTAAGGCTATTTTTAGACAGCAATTCAGTCCTTTATACAAGTTAACATCATTCAGTTTAAGATGACTTTCCTTCTAAAAAGTACTAGTTGCCAACTTAAATACAGATCTTTTCTGTAACACAAAGACAAGTGACAATCTCACAGAAGGAACTGCAGGATTCCCCTTCCCCTACATTTGTTCTCCCTAACTTCTGGCTACTGGGCATTAAACAACACATGACTTAGCCTGTTTCAAAAATACCAAGGTGAGAAAAGCTGCATTATTGTGAGACTGAGAATCTGACACTCACAGAGAGACTTCTTGCCATTCTGTTTGACAGATTAAAACTCTGTACAAAATGGATGATTTCAATTAAGCCACCGTGGTAAAGTGGAAGGTGTTAACGCTCATCACACCAGAGAAAACATTTGCCCACATCCTGTGGAGAAGAAAGATAAAACTCAAATGGCAGCTCAGTGAGTTACGTACCTACTCCACTCTTCTCTGTCTTTTGCCATCTTGCCATCCCACATGAATCCGTGAGGCTCCAGAGGATGCCCACCACCAAGGAAGCCAAGATGTGGGGGATGCAGCCTGGAAGGTGAGTAGGAAGCCCAGGTCCTGGCCACGAGCCCTGTCCCCAGCCGCTGTCACCGGGGAGCGACGGGCGGGGGCAGCTGCGGGGCTCGGAGAGATTTGTGCTGTTCTGAGCTTCCTTCCTCTTTTCTCAACTCAAGACATCGTACCCCGGTGTCATGGGGGAGGGGAATCCCACACTGGGTGTTGTTCTTGCATGATACTGCCTGTAACACATAATAGGACCAAAACCACCCCAGCGCTCTCCAGCACCAACCCCTGAACTTCAGAGCTGTGTGCAAGGCCAGCTGCAGAACCCACCTCTGACCATGGGTTAGTTCAGCTCTGAGCACCAGACTTGCTTTCACAGAGGCTGCTGTGTGAAATAACTTACGTAAGGACATTTTGGATGTGCCAATTTGTTTGTAAGGACAACACACTGAATCGAAGGCAAGCACATCACCTTCATTCATTTTCTTCACTTACAGTTTGGAATTAAAAAAACCCCAAAATGCTTGCCGAGATTTGCTGTTTCTTTAATCTCCTGCTCAGTACAATAAAGTCACATGACAATCCTGTCCTCTGGATATTACACTGCAATTTATCAATTAGTTTATCCAAGCAGTTTAACACTGTCATGGTATTTTTGATAATACATGACATTTTATTTTTGGGTTTAACTAGCAATCATTTGGAGCACAGAGTGTTAGTCTATCTCATTGCATATGGAATTCTGAAATGTGTTTCTGGAGGAAAATCACTTTAAATTTTACCATATATTTGCTTGAATTGCCCTAATTTTAACCATACCAGCTTAGAAAAAAGATTCAGCTTGTTACTCTCCCCTAAAACAACACTGAAATTCATGTTGTTTGCTAAAGTAGGCTAAATTCTGAGCCACTTTGTTAGCAGATAACAAACTTCATCTAAAACTTCTAAATCTTTCCTGTCCAGGGAACATCCACTTTATATAGGTCTTCTGTCAAAACAGGATCTTGGGGCTGAACCATTTAATGTTTTAGCTTACTACAGATTTTGAGTAGTAACTTCCTAACCAGTGATAAGTATCTTCACTGCTCCTCCCAGTCCCTGATACAGAAAATCCCTCCTTCCTATTTATTATTTGGCCTAAAGGTTGGCTTGCTTTCATTTTCTTGCTGTTCCTCACTCTTCCTTATTGTGCTTCTCTGTAATGCAACAGTCCTGAGGAAATCCTTTCTAGCACGTATTTACAAACATCCTTCACCGCATAGGTTTAGTAGACCTATTTAATAACACTACCTTTTGAAAATAAATTATCTGGAACACACAAATTTCACCTTCGAGCTGGGATCCAATTTGCAAGCAATACTTGTCTGGTGGCCTGATGTGATTCTGCACAGCTCAGCACATACACAGGGACCAGGCTCTGCCTAGAGCTCACATCCCCTCTTGTACTATCCCACCTCTCCCCAAATGCCAGCTCAAGGATCCCAACTCCCACAGCCATTGCTGCTTCCCACTTGCCATCCCTTCCCCACGCCCAGCTCTCAGCATTGCACACATCTGCTCTTACTTCCTCTCCTTGTACTTTCACGATGATGCTTTTGCAACTCCTTAACTAGAACCTACTGCTGCTTCATCTCAGTTCAGACAACCTTGTCTGTGTCTGAAAAAATCTGAGCTGCAACTCAGATTGAGTGGATTGAGGAACAAACCCTTTTTTAGCTGAAATAGGAAAGTGCACTCAGAGTAAAGCATGCATGGTAACCTTAAAACCCTGTTTAGAGCAGAGGACAAACCCCATCAAGGGTCTAGAGAATCAAGGTGGATAATAGTTACAGCCTTTGTCAGTGGAGGCTTTTATTCAAAGTCAGTTTATTTGTGGAATTACCATTCCACATTAATATTCCACAGAAAACAGTGGACAGATTCATGACCTTCATATATCTTACCATTTTTCCTTTAAGTCTTTTTCCAGACAGAAGGTCTTTTAAGGAAAGCAGAAAACTCCTTCCTTCCCCAAAAAATAAAACTTTCTGTCCAGGGAGTTCACAGGTACAACTTCCTTATAGTGGCTGAGGGACAGGCAGAAGAAGACAATTCCTGCTTCCTTTAATATTGCTTTTGGGTTCAGAAAACAGGATCTCCTAAGATGATAATTAGCTAATTATCCCATTACAGGTATGCTAATTTCAATTATCCAAAAGAATTTGAGCAGCTCAGAACTCACATTTCAAGTACATCCTTCCATGTCAGCTCACCAAAGGTTTTCCTCCAAGCAGAACAATCATGTGCTGCTGTTCCATTATGCTCTTTGTGTCTCACTGCACCGTGACAGTAAACAAAGATAACTTTGACTATTTGCATGAAAAAAGATTCTTCTAACATTCTGTAGGCATGAAGAGCAGGACTTCTTCAACATACCATTGTTCACGTTCACATGTGCAGTCAAGAAAGGCAAGAAATATTTCATGGATATACAGTGGCTTCCAGCAATATCATGGAATAGCTCAGAAGAAAACAAGAGGATATTCTCAGTTTTTGTAGAATTAATAACGGAGTGAAAAATTCAGATATACAGAAAATATTTTAAATAAATTAAGTGACACAGATCCTACGACACAAGGATTCCTGATTATTTCATTCAGCAACAGCAGGAGCAGCCAGCCAGGCTGTGCCTAAACTACTTGTGCAGAAATGGACTGATAATGAGTTTGATCTGCACTGGAAAGGGAGAAGACAGATCTGGTCATTCAAAGTTGACTCTCCCACACCTTTACTCACTTCTGCTGCAACTCAAAGTTTTGCAGTTCAGTTGCTGTTGTGGTGAGTGAGGAGCTAAAGCCACCCACGTGCACAGACACAGTTAGCAAAAAGAACTGAGAACAAGCCAGTGGGTTGCAGGATTGTTCCCCAATTAATTTTTTTCCATGATGGATTTAAAAGGAGAAAGTCTTACAGAACTCTGATATTGATTACTGAACCTTTTATATAGAAAGTGGCTAACTCATTCACCAGAGGGAGCTTAAACTGTTGTATAGTGATTCAAAATGAAGTAATCAAACTTCTGTATAAACGCTTAAATATTAGTAGAACAAGCTTGAAAGCTCTCCTCAGAATTATTCTGCATGAACTTGAGAACATTAAAGAATTATCTCCTAAAAACATGACAACACACAGCACCTGCATTACACTTTCTTAGCATTTATTATTCTTTTAACAAAATTTCTACAAGAGACTTTGTCTTTCATTTGAAAAATGGATACATGTTTCTTCTCAAATACAATACAGACTACAATTTATAAAGAAAGAGAAATAAACCTTTATTTTAGTTATTAGTACAAATACAAGTATTTATAGTTTCAAGTGAATACCAACCAACAAAGCACATAAGACTCACACACACCCTCGCAATCAGGTCAGCTCAAGAGTTGAAAAATTACACATTAGGAGGAAAAATATTAAGAATTCTGTATCCAGGAACTGGAAGAAATTCAAGTGCATGTGACTTAGTTGAGTTCTCTATCAACACTGTCTAGTTTCCCTTGTTCAGGGTTGACCTTGTCTTACCATATAATAAAACTTCTGTGGAAGTACAGAAGTACTTCTCTTCCCCAACAGCACATTTAGAGCCTTCACCAGGACTCAAGACAAGGCAAAACTTCAGCTCACAGTGCCAGGGAACTCCACTAGTGCCCACTGGGAGGTTCTCAAAGTGCAGCTCATGAACACACTCATACTCTCCATAACACAAGGCAGATCAATACCTAAGTTAGGGACCTGCACATTGATGTGTGACAAGTTTACTCAGTATTTCCTGCTGAAGCAGGACTCCAAACTCTCCAGGTTCCTGCCAGAAATGGAAGTTTTATTGCTGAGCACACTTTGTTTCATGAGTTGTCTTAGAAGGTACGTATAAGGTCGTATATTTTTTCATTTTTGTTTTCCTCTCCGTCGTGATTTTATTTTCTTTTTCTTCTTTTGTAGTTTCAAATCTGGATTCAGCTGTTGACCTACAGGCAAAGCAATCATTCTAAATACATACTTAGTTTATATAAAACAGGACTTAAATAAGAATTTTAGGCAAAAAATCAACAAGCCAACTTGCACATAAGACCATCCATATGCAAAGACAAAGCAAGCAAGGTTTAGAAAGAAAGAGACTAAAACAAAGCGTTTTTATGTCAGTCCTAATCACATTTCATCACTTAAAGTCTCCCCCTCACACCTCATCTGCTGAGGTGTCTGGTAAAAAGTTACTGAATATGTTTCCTGGTTGGGGTCAGCCTTCAGAAGCACCTGTGACTGCGCCAAGGACACAAGGGAGATCAAGTCCCCAAAAGCCCAACTCCAAGTGAAAAGGCCCAGCAACACAAACCAAATACGATCAAGTTGATCACCACCAAAAAAGACTTCCATGAGAGCACTAAAAAAGCTTTAACTTAGTCCTGTACTACTATTGCCTTTATTTTAATGTATGAGTATCTTACATTGCTGAGGGAAAATTTACTTTTGGGCTCTAAACTACTTAATTTGTCCACTGACAAGTTTTAATTTTGCTGTGAATGTAAATGGAGATACAACTGCCTCATTGCTGGTAAAGAGATAAGTAACTCTGGAATTCAAACACAGGATTGTGTTCAGATGTCTAAACCTTGAATTTAACTCAACAGACATGCAAACATGCCATTAGAACAATTGATAAATAGTGGTATTTTCCCCAACCAAATCACCCACAGCCTTGATTGTTACGGAAGATAATGTTCACACAACAGAAGAAATTCTGGAAAATAAAGTTCTAAATTAAATATCACTTTATACACTAACAAATTCTCTGCACTGTCTCAATAAACTCAAGAGAAACAGGCTTTCCTGGGCACCTGCCCTAGGTCAGTGTTTGCTCCACTATCTGTCCATGGTCACCCACTTAAAATTAGTCCAGTCATTATGTGGTTATAGCCAGAAGGAATTAGTCAGGGAAGAAAACTGTGATCTCAGTAATCATTCGGTGGTTTGCACTTGACCTGCAGTGCAGTCTGTTTCCCCAGGAGCTGTAATTAGGGATGGATGGGTTCTGCAGCAGATTCCTCTCCTTTGTCCTTCTACTCTTCTGCCTTAAAACAACCCCTGTCAAAGGCCTCCAAAAACACAACTCTAATGGCTAAAATTGCCAACAAGGATTCCCTATAAACACAAAGAACTCAAACAAACCAACCCCAGGTTCACTTAAATTATGTTCCAAAGCAGCACAACAGGATTTATACAAAATACTGCCCTTTGACACTATTAGGCAATTAGTGTATGATGTAACAACTCTGGCAAAGAAATTCACCCTGTGCTTCTCTGTGAGGATAGAGAAGCCAAGAATGAAGCTGAGCCTGTGCTCTGCCACAGTTTTTAATTGATAAGGAGTTCATCTTCTGTCTTGGCCATGACCAGTTGATCCCTTTCACCTTTATCTATACCCATAGGCATTTTCCATCTAATGTGCTCCTTCATCCTTTGGAAGGGAGGGAGTGAGAGCAGCTGGGTGGCCCTCTGGCAGCAGGCTGAGGTTAACACACCACAGGCCTCACACCAGGCAGTCCCAGACCATCCCTAAGAGCACTGTCATGACTCCCCAGGTGTCAGCACAGGGAGCTGGATGGGCCAGAAAGAACAGGAAACAGTTAAACAGTTCCCTTTTAAAAAATGCACATCAAACTAAGACATGATTCTCTCAAGCTATGACTGTGAAGGCTCCAAACCCAAGCTCTAACTGGGGCTCCTACTTGTTTAAGGCAGCTGAACAGTCTCATCAGGTGGAGCTTTATTCCCCAAGGATGAATGCCAGGCCTAAAACCCCCAAGAGATTAGTAGTACCCAGATCCCCTGCTGGGCCAAATGGCTCCAGGCATTTGGACAAAGTCCAAGTGAAGTAGATTTGGTATATGTAATCCAACTAAATAATTTAAGAGAGCAAATAAGCTCTTAGGCACACAAGCTCTTCTATAGATCAGACCAAAGCAAACAACCTCAAATCTAAATGCAAACTACATCATGGAGCAAAGGCTGGAATGTACTATTTCACATTCAGAAGGGAAGAAAAGCATTTCAATACAGAAATACACCATTTTATTGACCAGTTGGGCAAACAAGAGATATCACTACACATAACCTTTGCATTGCCTCAATTCCAGTAGCAATTGACAATTAATAACACTCACTTGAATTTTTACATCTTTAGCCTCACCAGTCTCAGATAATAACCTGATAACCTAATCAGTCCCACCCCTTAATAAGCTACTGCAATGTGTGCTTGCTTTAGATTCCATAGGGATACAGAGATGCTCTGCAGATCCATGTGCTGGTAGGATGAAGGTACCTGTACCTTGACAAATCACCTTGGCAACAAAGTCTCCTCAAACATAGGAGTTTGCCACCTACACAAGTACACACAGATCACTTCTGAACATGTTCTCAATCACCTCCTGAACCCAGATGACAAAGCTTCCCAAACACCACTTCTAGAAATGAAGTTTGCAGCCCATTCACTGTTACAGTGGTTCTTTTCAGTGCTACATTTCATGGACCAATAATAATGACAGAGCTAGACTAATTAATTGCACAAAAATTATTCCAGTCACAAAATCAACTCTAAAAGCCACAACAGCATTTTCAGCTGGAGCATCATGTTTGACTCAACACAAGTTCAAACACTGACAGTTATTTACCATTATTTTTATCATTTACCATTATTTCCCCCCTTACAGTCCCCATTTTCAGGTGCCAATATTTTTGGTGTCCAGGGTCTGGCCACATTCAGCACAGAAATTCCTTTAGTGTTTAGAAATCCAACCTCATAAATACTCAGACTTTATCATCATGACTTCCTACTTCATAATAAATCCCAGCAGGTCAGGGTTATGTAAATACTCAATGTTATATCAACAACAGCATGATTGGGGATTTAGTAGTTCATTAACACCACCAGAAACATAAACAGAACTTTCTGCCTTTAACAGGCTCATACCATCATTGAAAACATCTTGTACGGAGTTTTGTGGCAGATTTTTAATTTTGTGGATAGTTTTTATTTTTAGAAACTATTGATTTGTTTTGTTCCTCACTTGAATCAACAGCAATGGGTGCAAGATTCGAAGCCTCCCTCTGAACTATGGCTTCATTTTCCTCTTCCACTCTTTCTACTCACTCTGCTTTCAAACATCAACTCCGTAAACAATTCCCACTCACCTCCTCTGTGATTATTCAAATAATCACCCCCTCTCTGGTAATTTCACCCCTTCAATTCACAAACTGTTTCCAACAGCTTCCCATTAGCAGACTTTCCCGTTATCTTCCTTTCCAAAAGGAATATGAGGAAATAACTTAAACCTTCCACACCAAGTTACATGCTACCTGTTCCTTTATGTGTAGAGGCACAGTCAGAACAAGATCGACCCTAAATTAACCCATCTTTTCTCTCCACTTTCAACACTCACATCTGACCTCCTCACTAACAGTCCCTGCACATTTTGACACAGCTGCTTAAACAGCTGTTTCTGCCATATTCTGTCCAGGCTATTTCAGAAGATTGTAATGTTGGCTACTCTAAGTCTGTTAATTACATCCATGCAACCTTGAGTAATTGATCTGAGTCAAAGTAGCAATCCCATTACTTCTGAATGCCATTAACTCTGGCTATACTCTACAGATGTCCAGGTGTTGGGCCCTCATCTCCAAAGCTGCTGGCATTTTAGACTCAATAAGCTATTTCTTCTAGCAGAGAGTAGCAACTTGTAAGCTCAAAACATCTAGACTAGCCCAGACTTTCTTCTCTCCCCAAACACTCAAACATGTGTTTACAAAGATTATGAAGACAATATAAAAAGTATTAGCTGAAAAAAGTACAAAATAGAACTCAGCATTCCTATTACCAAGATAAAAAAATGGGAGAGAACGATTGTTCTCAGTTACTTCACTATCTAGCAAGAAGAAACTGAAATTCTCAGTTCAGAGGAAAAAGTTGGTGTTAAATTTGGCAGTTGTCTTTCCAGCCATCATGCATTCAGATTATGTAAGTCATTTGCCTGACAACACAAATAGTTAATTCTCTATATTCTTGTACAAAGTGAGTTTTGTCAACACAATTCAGGTTAAGAACTACTTTAAGAACTTTTATGCTTTTAGCTAAGTCTGAAAGTTGATGAGGGCTGAAATCAGTATCAAAAATGAAGCATGATACCTAATGCCTTGAGATGGAACACAGGTTGTGTGGCAGTTTTGAAGGGACCAAGAAACCAAAGTTTTTGAAGTTGGAGCAAACAGAGTAAGCTGATTTGTGAGCTAACTGCACACTTTAAAAGTCTTCAGGTAATGGGAAGGTTATTTCATTCAAAGATTGTTACAGATTCAAGAGTCTTTTTTATTAGTCATCACTTTAGTCCTCCTAAAAGGTATTGAGAGGTTCAGTGCAGGCAGCTGGAGCTGAGGAATTACATTGCATGCAATACTGAGGAAATAGATAAAGAAGTGGATAGCAAAGTTCATGCAGCGAAAGAAAAGAGATGCAGGTCTGTGCTCATTGCCTTGACCAGAGACAGAAGATGACACTGACCTGGGGGCAGCTGAAGTCAAGGAATTATTTCCACTTCTGCTATTTGAAATAAAGGCATCGTGATTCTCATCCTGAAACTTCACCCTCTTTTTTTCTCTCTCAGGTTCCACGATGTTCCGTATTGCCTGGAGAGCTGTGCTCAGCGGGGGGGCTTGGAAAGCCTGCTGTTTCGGAGAAGCACCACTTGGCTCCAGGCTCCTGGTAGTTGTCTTTTTTCCTTCCTTACTTGGCAGTGGACTGAGAGCAACTTCTTTTATTGGAGTACTTTTGCTGTCCAAGTATTCACAAGTAGTGTCCACTGGAATCCTCTCCCTCTTCTTTTTATTTTTAGAGCCCTTAAGTAATTCTAAGAAAAAAGGAATATACTTTTTGTACAGGAGTACAGATGGAGTTAACTTCTCTACCAACATGTTCCTAATAAAACTAAAAAGCATTTCACATGGCTGAAAAGCTTGCAATAATTCTTACTAGACAACCCTTAAAGAGCATCCCTTCATATAAATCCAGTAATCCCAACAGAAGCCTGCTTCAAAAAGGAGATATCTTTCTCCTCAACCATTCTAGATTTTCACAAAGGCTTTAAAATTAGATGCCCTGAACTACAGGCTGCTGAGGTGAGCTTCCACAACTAAGATTTTTAAGTCAAATCCTTTGGGTATGGAAAGGGACAAAACTAATTCACCCATCTTGTTGCCCATCCCCAGAAATCCAGAATGATTTGGGTTGGAAAGAACATTAAAGATGACCTGGGTCCACCTTCTGCCATGGGCAGAGACACCTTCCTTTCCACTAGACCAGGTTGCTCCAAGCCCCATCCAACCTGGCCTTGAACACTTCAGAGATGGGGCAGCCACAGCTTCTCTGGGCAACCTGTGCCAGGGCCTCACCACCCTCACAGGGAAGGATTTCTTCCTAACATCCCATTTAATCCTGCCCTCTGTCAGTTTAAACAGAATCATCTTCCTCCACAACTTGCAGCTCCCTTGTTTTGCACACACTCAAGTATTAGCTGTTTTTGAGGTCTGTCACAGCTTAATCCACATTAACTTGAGCTACTGAACAGTTTCTCCTCCAAAAGCTTTGCACCCTATTCCAAAGCTCCTGTTAGCTGCACTCAGAAATCCAAGGCTTCTCATCAGCACAAAGATACTGCTAGTGCTATGAAAAGCACCTCCCAAGATCTGTTGCCACCACTTGACTCTGGATATCCAGCTATACTCTATAAAACCTTCAGTCTTCTGAAGTCAGTGTAAGGACATTGAGGGGAGGGGCCTTGAGCAAGGTAGGGCTTTTCTGGTCTAAATCCTGCTGAACTGACATAGGTTAAGAGCAAAAAGGCAACCATTTAAAGGTTAGTTTATATCTGGAACTAAACTAATGTCTTACTGTTTGATGCCATCCATTTGTGAAGGTTGAGGAGATCAGATATTTTTTATTCCCCAAATGGAAAAGTTGTATTTACCTTCAGGTTCATATTTCATTTTTAGCTCATCCAGCATAACTCTCAAGTTCATATTCTCACTCTGACAGGCTTGCAAATGCCTCTCATTTGTGAAGAGTTTCCTTTCAAATTCCAGAACCCTTTGGCTCTCATACAGTGCTTTCATTTTTTGTAGGGATAGTTCATTTTTCAATGTTTCAGTTTCCTTGCTGGAGTGGAAGGAAAATTATACAGTCAGACTTGGTTTGCTTTGTTGGGTTTTTTTCCAAGTGTAAAGTCAAATAAGCACTCAGGAACTTCATCTCAAATCCTATTTATACAGTTGGATCTGAGGGCTTAAAAACAGTCCTAAGGCAAATCACTATCAACATGCTAACTAATAAATATGGAATTCTCTAGTCAAAGAACAACTAGATAGCCCAATAAAACATTTTAAGTGTTATTGTCTGGCTCCTTGATAATAGAGATAAATACATACAGCCTATAGGCTAATAATCTTCCTACATATACCTCACAGATCAGGTTTCAATTCATTACAAGTTCTCAATTGTCCTGTATCTAAGAGCATTAACAACGTTTCTGGAAGAAAGCAACATTGAGATAAGATAGCTCTGCTGCCATCTTTTGAAGCAGTAAATGAAATACAAACAAAACAACTCAGTCCTATAATGAAGTCAGCATCAGAAACTGCAACAAGGAGCACATCTGCACACACAGTCAGAGCATACAAACAGTAACAAAAAAGGGAGAACAAAAACCAACAACAAAATTGAAGACAACCCTGCTGCAACCAACTTCTAGGTCTCAGAGTGTTAGTACTTACTTGGAGTTGTCTAGTTTAATTTTCAGTAAGTCTGCATAGTAACCATCCTCAGACTCCCCTCCTTTTGAGCTACTGCCAGGTCTGGATTCTTCCACATTCTCATATAAAGTCTGATAAATAAAAAAAATGCCAGGTTGTCAAGCAGTGATCTTTCAGAAGCACAACAGCTTAGCCCTCATATGGAGAAGCTCCAGCATAGAGGAATTTAAACACAGATAACTCAGTTGCTCCAAGTACCTCCACATTTGTTACAAAGATCAAACTGACAGTTCTCTGTCATCTACTGGAAAAAAAACTAAAAAACAACCTCTCTCAACTCCAGAAGGTTTTCAAGTAGCACTGCAGAACAGTTATCTTTCTTTATACTTGAAAATACAGGATATTTACTAAACCCACAGGAGATTTTACCCAGCATTTATTTCTAGGCTTCAGCAGCTGGACCTCAAAGGAATACAAGCCACGCTAATCAACAGTTCATCTCAAACTCAATTACATCTTTCAGATGAGGAAGTTGGTTTTTAATAAAGCTGCCATAGTGCAGTAACATGTGACACTGGGGTTGCTGTTTTGTGGTTTTATCTGAAGAAGCAGTTACTGACTTAATGCTGCCCCACACACCTCACAGGCCTCTGTCAGTCACTGATACAGATACCTCTGACGAATGAATCACTCGATTTCCTGATATCACTTATTTATGGCCTAGAGACAGAAATACAGACCAAGCTCATTAATGCAAAACTGGTAAAACAATCAGGCTCTCTCAGTGGCTTGCTAAAATGGGTTAAGCTTGGCTTTACAGCACTGGGGTTAAATACAGAATAGAGGAGGCTATCCTGGAAAGCATAATCCTACTGCACAAGCTAATACACTTCAGTTTATATCCTAAAGCTGTGATAAGAAAGGGCCAGACGAATCCAGAAGTGCAAGAATGACAAGAGGCTACAGTTTTTTCCTTTTGTAAACAAGAAACAGTAACATTACACTTCACATATATATACATGTAGGAATCCTCATCCATGTCTCACCATCCTAAATAGCGACAAGATGTTACCAAGTTTCACAGGAAGAGTGAAAAAATTGCTTTCTGAGGATAATAAAGTAATTCCGTTTTGCTACAAAAGAACACTTTTCAACTGCTGAGACACACTAAGAAAACATCCAGGAAATTCAATAGAGCTGAACTACTTAAAAGTGCTAAAGCCTAAGTACACACGAAGTGTGAAATAGCCACACCTTCCAAAAGGCAAATCCGATGTCACAGCACTGTGGACTTTAACCAAGTAATTGAATTTAAATGCTACAAGTAACTATAAGATGTGAAGGTGCTACACACAGGAACCCACAAATTGTTTCTTCAACCCTGGTGTTGGGTAGTGTAGAAATTTCTGCTTCTCTGAACTTCAGGAGAGTATGCTCTCCAGCTGTCTCTCCAGCTGTAAAATACAATTTGGGTCAAATAAAGGTTTGGGCAGCTTCTAGATCCCTTTTCAAACCAGATCATGGACTTCAGATAGATTTTATAGTTCTTGTTCTCATGTTTTAGCTTTTAACTACGATTTTCTACTTACTGCAAACCACATACCTTAAATTTTTCTAGCTGCCTCACTTTCATAAGAAGATCTTCTATTTCACCATTCTTTTGCTCTAACATGGACTGCAAACGTTCCAGCTGGTCAAATTCTGCCTGAGAGCCTTTCATCTGTAGCAGTGTAGACATTTGCAGCTGGGAAGAAAGGGAAAAAAGTAAATCTTGGTGGGTATTTGGTTTAGTGACTGAAAATCTCAGCCTCTCACCCAGAATTGTTTGAGTACTCAAGCCTTGTAATTCCAATCCTGAATACAGAAATGCACTGGATGCTTAAATTCAGCCTTCACAACATAATCTTAGCAATTATCACCATAAACTGACAGCAAAAGTCATGAGGGCAGCTGAAAACTTAGTGACAGTGCAGTCCTGAGGTGTCACACCCTCCCCTGTAAGGAACCTAAAAATACACTGCCAAGGACACACACAGCAATCCACACTCCAACACCAAGTCACACAGAACCCAACTACATTCCAGGCTTATTCAGAGTTCAAATGCATCTCTTGAGAACTTTTCACCTGGGAAAACCTGCAATTTAAAGCCCCTATTGTTTGGAGTTCTAATTTGGAGTTATAACAGCACCATGTTTGCCTTCTACAATATTAACTCAAGAATTATAGCTCCCACAGTGGAAGCAACAGCTGTAATTGTCAGAATGTCTGTGTGTGGTACTGGTGACTCCTGAACAAAACATTCACAGTACTCTTGTGCAAGTTTTACCACCTCTAGAATATTTTCCACAGCTCAAAGTATCCCTTCCAGTTTCTTAGTGTTTCTGTTCTCTGTTTTTATGTAGATCAGCTGCAACTTGTAATTCTGACAGTTGCAAGAGAGTTTTTGAGTGAAAAGAGAAAATGTTGAGTGTCAGAGCTACAGGAAGAGCTTTAGCCAGGTGGGGTTGGAGGATGTGGTGCTAACAGGGATCTAAGATGGAAGCTTAAGCAAAACAGCTGTCCTAACAAAATACTTATCTCAAGCTGGCATCATAAGAAGTCTGTTAGCGCAAATTGAAATTACAAATGAAAGTAGAACAGGGACACTAAATTTCCTGTTTTGGTGAAAGTTTCCAGTATTAGGCATGTGTCTTATCCCATTCAATCAGTATGACTGACTTATTACAAGGAGAAAGTTTCTGAAGAAACTCATTTCAACCTCCTGCACAAAAGCTAGGGAACACAAACCTGTATTTTTATGCAACTCATGATCATCACTCTGGATGTTAAAGCATTCTCCTCAGACTGCATGATCAAGGATCCACTTCAGCATTGGAAAAATCGCAAGGCCAATATGAAAACAGTTGGCAGCTCTGTATCTCCCTGATGTTATCTTGTAAATTGGCTTCTGCCAACTAATTCGCAACAGTATTAACCAACAGGCTCCCATCCTATAGCCTGTAGCCTGAATTAAATAGTTATGACAAAAGGTATCACCTGTTCTTGCACCAAAAAATAGGCAAAAGCAAGAAAATAAAAGGACAAAGACAAGACAGTAACCCTGAGGGGATAAAACCCCACAAAAGCCAGTGTGATGGGGGTAAAAGGCTGCGCTTTCCTTCATGCTCATTCCTGACACCGACAGTTAATGCACAAACACATGATTCATGTAGTACATGTAGATGTACATGATGTAGCACAAGAATTATACAAGACTAGAAAAAAATAATTATCAAGAAAAAGTGACACAAGTTACACTTTACTTTTATCCATTAAAGAACTACTGCCAAAGTGAGCAAATGTGGTGCCTTCAAGTATCATGTAGAGGTCTAGGATAAAACAGGAGCACCAGCAGCAAAACAAAACTGCTCTTGTACCTCAGAAGTCAAACAGCACAACATCATCTCACTTGGTTTTTGTCCCGTTTCTCTCCCCCCAGATGACTGTACCGTATTTTACAGATAAGAGGCCGCGCACTAAAGCGGCTCCTTATCCAACCCAAGGACACCTCGGAGTATTACAGTGATGGTCATACCTTCATCCTTTGCAACTGCTCTCTGGTGAATGTGTGCTGTTTCTGGAGGGACTGGTATTTTACTTTCATACTGATCAGCTGCCGTTCCATTTCTGCCCTACGATCCTCCACCTAGAGAACAGAGGGAACAATTATTACCATGAAATTAAAACACCTTGGTTGATGAGTTTTACAAGGACATGTTGCCTATTAATGGGTGTTCAGTCTGAAAATATTGCTTTTCCAGCCATAGTACTTGAAAACACAGGCTATTGTCAGCCTCCCTTGTGCTACAAATGAGTAGACAGTGCTACAGCAGCTGAAGGCCAGTCAGTAAAGATTTTTATTTTGTTCTTTTGATATCAAAATAAAGTAACATTTCATATGCTTCAACATTGCTGTAGAATAGTTTTGTTCACTGGCATCAGAACAAGCAGTTTAAAAATATGAACTGTGTACCAACTTCACCCATTCCCTGGGTTCTGTCATAAAGCAAAATGACATTTTGCTATACATTTAACAGCAACTGGACTTGTACTGGAAAACTAATCCAAAAACCCTCTCAAATGCTCAAACATCCAGACATTTTCAGGATGTTTGCAAGACAGTTTTTATCAGCATCACTTAATATTTCACATACTGTCTATGTTAAAGAAGGCTTTACCAGCTGAACAAAACTACTTACAGTCAAGAGCTGCAGACAGAACTGTCACGAGCCCTCAGTCACAACTTTTGACTTGATAGGCAGGTAATTTTAAGTGATTCCATTAAGTTTACTAACTTCTTATCTTCAGAAAGAGTATAAAAATGTTTTTCCAGATGTCAGATGAACACTTAAGCCTTATTTGAGGAATAGAGATACAAGCTGGCCAAATCAGGAACAGACACTCCAATATTTTCAGTAAAATAAACAAAACTTAAGTATTTCTTCTGGTCTATATATATTCTTAGGCGTCTATGGCATAATTGTACCTCAGCAAAGAGAGAATTGCCTTTATTTGTAGGGTCCAAAGACTGCTGCATTGCATGATCCAGTTGAACCTGAAGCTCCTGATTAGCTTCACGAGCTTTCTAGATTAAAGCAAAGAGGGTATTAGTCATTCAAGCATCTGATGTACTGCACACAGATTTAATCAAACAGTTGTAACTCTTATTTCCTATACTTCAGCAGATTATATTGTACTGCAGTATTTAACTGTACATATAGTTCCAGATGTTAAGAGATAAATTCATGTCATTTCACTAAAAGGCTTAATGTTCCACTTGCTCTTCAGGAGTAATGCAACTAAAAGCTTTTAAGGGAAAACTTGGAAGTCTGTCAACTGGATTAATGGTATGGAGACCACTGGCTTTACTGTGTCAGTCACAAATCCTCTACTCCCCAGTGCAAAGTTCTCCAAAGCATTCAGTAGACACTTGGCATAAAAATGAGAATGGTGCCAGTGACCTGTTGGGAGGTGGATAAGAGGCAGAACAGAGCTGTGCAGAGGCTCTCCTTACACAGCCTGACACAAAACCACCCCAGTGTGGAGCATTTGCCAATAGGCAACACAAACATGATCAGCCAGAATCCTTCTCGTTCCCCTCCCTCCTCAGAACTCCAGTTTCACCAAAAAGCTGACACCACAACTGGTGCAATTCATGAATTATCTACCAGTGTCAAAACTAAGACAATACCTCTAATGCATTGCAGTAAGAAACAACATCTTTCTCCCGCTCTTCCTTTTCTGCCTGCAGCCGCTCCAGCTGGTTACGTAAGTTATAGTTCACCAGTTCCAGTTGTTCTTTACTGTATTGCAGCTCATTCAGCTTCTCCTCAATATTGGCCTAAACAAAAAACCAAGTATGAAATAAAAACTATTTAAAACAACTGGAAGAAAAGCAGGCCCAGGCAAAGCAAACAGTTCATAATAGTAATTACTTTAATAGAAAATATTATCTGGAGGAAGAGATGGTATTAAAGTCTAGCTAGCAAGGCTGTTCTGTTTTGCTGTGCACAAAATGTAAGTCAACCTAAGTTAGCACTACACATCTAAAAATGAAAAGACCAAAAGTGCAGAATGATCTTCCACTAGGCCACATCCTCCTGCTGAAGTGCTCCTCACACACCTTCACACTCTCCAGCTCAGTGAGCTCCATCTGGAGGTTGAGCATTTCTGAAGACATGGTCTCGTGCACACGCTCAGACATCATCTGCAGTTCTTCTGATTTGGCAGCAATTATTTCCTTCTGATGCTCCACTTTGTGCCTCAGCTGCTTCTCTGACAGTCGGGTTTCATCCAGTTCTGCTTTCAGGTTCTCCAACTTAAAAACAGTTGACAAAAAAGCAGTGTCATTTTATAATAAACTCCTGAAAAGTGACTCTGTTCCAACAACAGAAAATGTCTCAGAAACACAATTTAAGAATAAACCTTTAAAAATAAGCACTGAAATGGAATGTAATTAACAAGTAACAGTGCAGATGTTTGTTCAAAACTGACCAAACAAGCTCCTACACATTGTAACTATTTATTATTTTGGTAGTTAAGAGTGCAATTATGAACTAAATATACAGTATCTGAAATGCTACAGCCAAACCTTGTTTTTAAGGTCACTGATTTCCTGTCCATAAGCTCTGGCAAGCTGTTCTTTCTGTTTATCCAGTTGCATGTTTTGCTGTTGCTTAAGGGAATCACACTCAAAATTCAAGCTTTCCAACATTCGATTCTTGAGTTCAATTTCTCTCTGAAGAGTGTATTTCTCTTGTTCAAATTTCTGAAAGACATAACACACTAAGAAATCCAGATGTAACAGTACCTTGCTTCCTAAGCAACTATGAATAAGGACAGGCTCAGAAGCAAGAAGTTTGTAGCTCATTCAATCTGGAATCCCAATTATGGAATTGTAACACCCACATTTAAAAAAATTAAATGCTCTAAAATTTTATGATTTGACTGTGCAATACTCTCTTCTTCATGGAACTGCATATTTCTTTGCACCCAGCATGAAAGGTGTAAGCATCCTTTCTACAAGTGTCACAAGGAAATTTAAGAACCCAATTATGTCAAAGATTATGACATCCCAGAACAGCTGAGTGCAATGTTTTTTATAGACAGCTAAATTGTCTGTTTTGTAACAAATTCCACGAACCCTTCCAGATTGAAGAATGATTTTTTAAACAACTTCCCTCTATGCCTGATTGCATGTTTGCTAATTATAAAGGGCAGCTTCATTTTAATCTTCCATTCAGACAGCAATTAGAAGAAAAAAAATAAAGGCAGAGTATTGAAAGCAAATGGGTAACAGCAAAGACAAATCAGTCTATAGATGCAGGATTTTTTTTTCCTTTTCAACATAAAATTACCCTTAAAACACAAACCAGAAATTAAAAAAAGGAGCAGAGCAAAACTAAAAGCTGTCAGGTATCAAGCTCACCTTTGTGGTCTAGACACCAGCTTATCAAGGACTGGCTTAACTCTCAAATACCCAAGACAAGAGTTTTAACTCAAAGACAGTGCATGGGATAGGTTTGGGAGGGCACTTCTGGCCAAACCCAAAACCAGCAAAATTCCAGCAAAATATGTCCACACACTTGTGCAGAGGAATACACAGACTTTTCTGAAAGGCTTTTGTGCCTGTTGGCAGAACTTACTTGTGTTCCCAGAAACTGCCTTGGCTTTGAGATTTCAGAGAGCCAGAGACTCAAAAGAATCTGATGGATAATCACAGTTCCCACACAAGATGTTATTCCACTGCATGAAAGCACTTCCCTCTGTCCCTGGGATCTGAGTTACTAATTGATCTGGTTCACACAAAGAGGTACCTTGGCTCCAGCCTCTGACACAGGATTAGAACCTGTGGGTGCAGCTTGACAGCACAGGATTGCCAGCAGGAAGGGATGATCCTGCCCTGCCTTCCTTCTCACTTGTGCTCTCCAGCTGCCTCTCCCACAAAGCTCACTAATGGTAAACTGACCAAAAGAAAAAATCCTGTTCATTCAGAATGGCCAAGAGCAACAAACTCTCCAAGAGGTACAAAGCCCCCACAAATACTTTGGCTCTGTCCCAAGAGACAGGATGGATGCACAAACAGAAACAGACCAAATAAAGACAAACAGTCCACCTGAAGCATGGGCTGGCTGAAAACAAACATGAAAATTAAAGCTGTTATAACAAGTGGAAGAGATTTGCCTAACTGTAATTTTCTTAAACAATTACTAGAAGAAAACTGGTTGACTAAATAATACCTTTATATTTCAGCACAACACTGCTCTTCCTTCTGAGCTGCAAAGAAATGTGCTAATAAGTTCAGAACCCCTGGGTATTTGGAAAATTTGAAGACTTGACTACAGAAGAAATTGATTTTACAGCCTTGCTGCAAGCATTCTTCTCTCAGCTTTAAGGGATATAAAGCTTACAGTGAGAACAGACATGAATGAATTGCTGAATAGAGGCAAAACACATGCTCTGAAATTCACTTCAGCATTTAGCATTCATTTCACATTAAAGGCAATTAATCTTACATGGTACTGAACACTTGATGCATAATTAGCTATGAAACCCTGTCCCAGTTAGACACAATTATGCTCAGTGTCTTAAAGCAGAGGAAAAAGCCCTCTGCATAAATACTTTGAGGTTCATTAAAATTAATGTAGACTCTAAAAGGCATTTAAAACACCTGCGCCATTCAGAAAGCAGTTGGAACAACAAAGTTCTTGTTGTAAGCCCTGAGCAGAAGCAGCAGGCAGTCCCCACCTCAGTTTTCTCAGTCAGCTCCTGGCGTGTTTGGTCCAGCTGATTCTGAACTTCACTCTGGGACTCCAACAAGTGCAGCCCATACTGAGCTGCCTTCCTTCGCTCATTCTCTGCTTCCTTGAGCTGCTGTTTAAGACTCAAAATGGTCTCTGTCTCCATTTCCCTTCCTTTTGTAACTCAAACACTGCAAACACAAAACTATCAAAAATACATTGCAGTAAGTTACAGTAGTCATATGAAAGAAGTTACTGATTTCCCTTCTTAATCAGGATACAAGGATATTTTTTGCATTAATATAAGAAGACACACACAAACCCACAAGCTCACAAACAGACCTGTACAGTAAAATAATGGCTATTTCTTCATAAACTTGGTTAATGTCTTATTTTTGACTTTGCCTAACTAATGGCAAGCAGCAAAAGCACTCCTGTGTACCTGGTCTCCCCACACACCAGACACAAAACTAACCTGGTGCAGAGCTTTCTGTACAAGAGAAGGGGAAGAAACAACCTTATAAAAACACTGCCAATATTTTCTTTCAACCCTACCAAGCACAGCATTTCTGGTGTACACAAATAACACTTAAGCACTTTAGCAGGACAGTTGACTCCTAATAACATTATGTGGGATATAGAAACAGATAAAAGGCAGCTGAAGGGAAGAGTCAAAAATAGAAACCCTGTTAAAATATATGGAATTTTAAACACAGGGATTTGCTTTTATTTAATGGAGTCTTTCAGTACTGTTTTTTACTTTAAAATGTAGTTGCTGAAGACAATTTATCTGTCAATAACAATCACCTTGTCACATGTTTCAGAAAATTCATCCACTTCTAACTTCAAAGTATAACAGAAGATAAAGTGAATTTTGCAGAGTTAATAAAAGTAAATCCAACAAACCAAATAATTAAAAACAAAAAACAGGTCAAATGAACGCCATAAGCTTGTATGACTGCTTCCTCCCAAATCTACTCAATCAGCATGCTGCAAAAAAAAAAAATCCTATTAAGACAGAAAATGCAAAGCATCTTGGGCTTCTGAACAACATATGCCAAGAGTTCTCTCAGAAAGTAGGAGGAAACAATGACAGATAAATACAAAAAAAACCCTGGAGCTGAATTTTCAAACCCAGCATTCATAACTTCTATATAATTTCCAGATGAAAGTAGATGTCCAATAAAGAATTAAGTCCTAGTTTTTATTTTAACATATGTTGCCTTTCTTACTGGCACATGTATTATTCTTATAAATGTTGCAATATCCAGCCTTCACTTCTTTTCCTAACCTTTATTCAACATGGACAGCTCCTACTGGAGTTATGTAGTTTCCTCTAAAAGAATAAAATATAATTAATATGCCAAAATACATCATGCTAAAACTGTGCCAATTCCCTCCTGAGGCACAAGACAGAAATAAAGCAAACTCAAGGACTGGATATTCTCCTCACTTGTTGTTGCTATCCAGGTTTAACACACACAAAGAGTCTTTACCCAGACAGGTTCTGAAAATTCAGCTTTTCACATCTAACCACTGCAATGCTTGACATACTAGTTTTGTACACTTATGCTGAAATAAACCAGTGACAGACACCATACAAACCCATAACCAAGAATCAAACACACTGTACCAGTGCAAGGACATGTACCACCATGTATATCAATAGTGAAGTGTTTAAGAACAGAGGTAATTGTCCCATTTCCATTAGTAAACAGGATGAATGAATCCTTGTTCACTCACATAAACAGATTTTTATTTTCTGATCCAACGACAGTATAGAGGCAACAGAGCCACTTGCTTGCTCCTAACTTGCTAAATTAAATGAGTGACATGTTCAACTCACCTTCAGAAGTCCATTGAGTCTTTCTTGACCTTGTTCTTGCACTGCAGCTTCAAAAGAAGAAAAAGCAACAGTTTCTTAGTGCTGCCGAGTCCAAGCTGCCACCACAGCACAGTCTCCTTTTCAGAAAAGGCTTAACCCCAGGGCTGCCTCATGAACATGCAGCTCACAGGCTGAAAACCCACACAAATGCAAATCTTATTCAGATCTCAGTCAGGCAGCTGTCAGATGGTTCAGAAACAGCCACACCAGGCAGTGCTACCAAAGGATGGATGCTGTGCCAGGGGCCTGTGGGGCAACTAAACAGGCCCAAGGTCACCTTTTTCTGCCACACATGGAATTTTTAGGGGTTGTTGGAAAACTGCAGGCAGTTATGTCCCTTAGTATTATGCACAGGGCTAAGTAAACTGCCCTGAAAATAATGTTTTAAGATTAATTTAACAGGCAGCAAGGTGAGCAGGCAGGAGGTGAAATAACAGTAGACTAAAAGGAGAAAAACTTCTGGGAGCTCCAAGAGAGTTCCTCACTTTTGGCTTTCTAACACTGATTCTGAGCTGAGGACTGCAGACCTCTATTACTCAGTTGTTCCAGTGCTCCTTAATAAAACTAACAGGGTAGGAGATAGAAAGGCACTCTCCAAGCTTTCTCCTCCCTCTCTGTAGCAGTTCAGGTTAAGCTGCCAGTCCCGAGGGCCACATGAACAGCTGTGTGTGCTCTGATCCCTTCAGGAGCACCTGAAGGTGCTAATTGTGCTCGCTGACACAATTGGCAGAGGAGTTTCCCTGCCTTATCCCCGACAACTCCACTCGGTTACTTACACAAGTGCATTTCCTCACCTACCACGTCGTGCCCTCAAGCTGAAGCGTTTTCAGGGGCTTTCCTCACCTTCCACAGAGCACCTTCTTGGCTGGACAAGTACCACAGAGACCATCTGGGTGGAAAATGTAGTATATTATACCCTATGCAATATAAAACATATACAGGATTATCACACTTACGCCTCATCTTTCAGCCGCTACAAAGCGACCGAAACCACCCCGCCCCCTCAGCCCGGACTGGCCCCGGCCTGACCCACCCTCACGGGCACCGGGGCGGGCTCCCCCAGCTGCCAGGGAAGATTCCCGAGCCCAGCATTCCGCATTCCCGAAGGGAACAGGAACACACCCCTCCGCCAGGGGAGGTGTTCCCGGCCCGGCATTCCCGAAGGAAACGCCAGGGACGAGCTCCCAGCCCAGCATTCCCAAAGGGAACACCAGGGACGAGCTCCCAGCCCAGCATTCCCGAAGCGAGCGCCAGGGAAGGGGTTCCCGGCCCGGCATTCCCCAAGCGAGCGCCAGGGAAGGGGTTCCCGGCCCGGCATTCCCCAAGCGAGCGCCAGGGAAGGGGTTCCCGGCCCGGCATTCCCCAAGCGAGCGCCCCCACACCCGCCACCGCCGCCGCCGCCGCTCCCTCAGTTCAAATCTCCTCCGCGGCGCCGCCCCAAGTCTCGCGAGAGCCGCCCCCGCCCAGCGCCGCCCTGTGAGGGGCGTTGTGTGCGCGGGCGGTCCGAGGCCCGCAGTTATCCGGGCGTGTCGCGGTTTGGCGTGGCCTTGGCTGCCTCGTTTATTTGGCGTTAAACGGTGTTGTTCCCAACGCGCGCCGAGGCGAAGGATCCCTGTGTTTTATTCTGGTGGCAACAGAGTGCCCGCCCAGGTCCGGCTCCCCGGCCGGGGGAGTGCTCCAACGCACCCACCGTGTGCGGTCCTACGAGTCGTGTGGGAAACCCGCAAAGTCAAGGGGCTCCTCCTCCTCCTCGGAGGGTTGTACAGGAGAGGCTTTGGGTTTGGCCGTTAGCAGGTATAACTGATATAACCTGCTTCCCTAATGAGGGAAACCCCTCGGCGAGATCTGCCGGGGCCGCCTCCCCCTGAGGAAATGTCACCGCCTCCCTCATTCACCCAAACCTGCCCTTGGGCTCTGTGCAGTTTTAATGTCTCAGCTACACAGCAAGTTGGGGTAGTGCAGTTTTAACACACAGAATACACAGAATTAACAAGGTTGGAAAAGACCGTAGAGATCATCAAGTCCAACATTTTACCCAACTTAACAACCCATCCAACACCAATCCATCATCTAAACCATGTCACTAAGTTCACCATCCAACCCATCCTTAAACACATCCAGGGACGGTGACTCCACCACCTCCCTGGGAAGCCCATTCCAGTGGGGGATCACTCTCACTGTGAAAAAGTTCCTCCTGATATCCAACCTAAACCATCCCTGATGCAGCCTAAGACTGTGTCCTCTCGTCCTGTCGCTGGGAGCCTGAGAGAAAAGACCGACCCCTGCCTGATTCCAACCTCCTTTCAGGGAGTTATAGACAGCAATAAGGTCACCCCTGAGCCTCCTCTTCTCCAGGCTGAACAATCCCAGCTCCCTCAGCCGTTCCTCATAGCCCCTTCACCGTCCCCGTTGCCCTTCTCTGGACACATTCCAGCAACTCAGCATCTTAAACTGAGGGATTTTAGCACAGCTGCCAACTAACCTTCTAACTTGCTGTTTTTCTCCCCACCTTGCTCCAGTTTCTGCTCATCAATCAGTCCCTGCACCAAGGAGAAGACCCATTGCTGAATTGCATGGTGTTCATAGATTTCATAAATGAATGAAAATCTAAGTAATATCCTCAAAGAAGAGCAATGTTCACCAGCAGGAGCATTTTGTCATGTGTTCCTGGTGGTTATTTGAGATTCCAGGCACAGGTGTCTGTGCCTGTACCATTTTTTCTGCCCCAAAAGAAACCCTTTTTACCTTTTAAGCACTGGTTAAATTCTTAATCAGTTGTGCAAGATGAATATATTTTTATAATTATTTTTCTACTTGATGTGACATCCCTAAAAAAAGCCACTGCACAGAAACCTGAAATGGCATATTCTGCCTTTAAAGAAACATGCTCCAAATAATGCAAGGTTAAATTCAAGCAACAGGCTGTAAGGAAATGCAAGGATAACAATCCTATTTGGAGCAACCAGGACAGAAATAGATGTCTTAAGAAAAAAGGGGCTTGGAAAGTAAACACGTAGTGTAAAATTCAACAGAGGGAGCCAGTAAAACACGACTACAACTGTTATCACAATGATACCTCAACGATACTACTTCTACTCTTCTATCAAAATCTGAGCCTAGATTTTGTCCCTAGAAATGGGATTAAAAATTAAATACAGAATGGTCTAGACAGGCAAGAGCACCAAGTTGATTATAACAGGGACAGGAAACGAGACAATCCTGTTCTAATCCCGATTGTGCTGCGTTCACTGTGTGATTAACCATTCCAAATACCCACAGCTAAACCCTCTTGTTTTAAAATGAGGATAACAGCAGCTTAATTAACAAATCCATGTAATTCTCCTGACATTTAGTGGGTACATCTTGAAAAAATATAAAATACAATGTAAAGGCTAAATATTAACATGATTACTCCACTGACAAAGCATGCAAAATTATAAAAGATTTAAAATAGCTGCTGCTCCCCACTCTTCAGTTCCACAGTCATGTCTGATAGCTGATGTTTAATACATGAAATACTTTAGCAAACTCCATAATATTTTCTTCATCTTAGCATTTCCTTTTATGCCTTAAGACAGAGTTAGGAGCTTAGATGCAAAGTAACTAATTCATTATTTAAAACATGCCATTATTTTCAGACATGTTCTCTTCCCCTTGCTGAATTGGCTCTCACTAGGACTCTGTTTCACACACATCTACAACCTGTAAGTACATGCATCAATTATTAATAAGCTCGTAGCAATTTGTCAAGTGTCAGAACGCTACAGGATCATTCCCTGGTGTTACAATATCTAATTCTAATACATACCAGGATGCCTGGGTTTTGCAGCTGGATTTCACTTTAAGATGTTGTACAAAAGCATAGAATGGCAAGGTCATTATGTCAATTGTTTATGGTAAATATGGACTTATGGAAGCAAATACTTTTGTCCCACTTATGTATGAAAAGACTGTAACCTTTTGTGTTTTCAGCCTAGGTTGTATTTAGTCCCTTGCCACTGTAACTATATATTTGCTCTTAGAAACTTTTCTCCTGCTTCTGACCTCATTAATAAACATTGTCCTTTAGAGATTAAATAAATCCAGTAGTTACTGAAGCATAAAGCATGGAGTTTGTATACTATTGTTTATCGACATTTTATATCCCTAAACTCAATTAAATCCCTGCATAAAACGGAAATCCATGTTTTGTGAGTCTTATCTGTTCCAGCAGGCAAGAGTTCCACAAAAGCAAAGGAGTAATTGCAGCAAGTAAATATACTGGGCCTTTTTCCCTCCTCCTGAGGAAGAGGCTTGTTGACTTTATCTACATAAAAATAAATGAGTTAAAAAAGCTTTCCTGGTCTTTCCCTGCTAATTGCTCAGAGTAACATATGAGCTGACAAACGTTTTACTAAGTTCTTAAAGTCCCAAATGCTACAAGGAGCAAGTGAGCACCAGCAGCCTGTGGAGAAGAGCTGATCAGGAGCTGTCCTTTTGGCCCAACCCCCAGGGTTCATTCTAATAAAGACTTATTGGAGCATTAGGTTGTGGTTGGTTTGTTATTTTTTGCATTTTCTTGTTCTTCATTATTTAAAAACCCTTAATACTGCACAATTTAAAGCCATATTACATGATTTGCTAGTGCAGCTACATAACATCTCAGGTTTAACCCCATCCAGATTTTTGGTAAACATGAAATTGTTCTGCTTTTTTTTTTTTTTTTTTTTTTTTTTTTTTTGAATGGGACATTTTCATCTTCCATTAAATTGAGTCCAGAAGACTATATTTTATTACTGTGAATTCCAAGAGCAGGAATACCAATACCTGAGTTATTCTGCAAGGAACTCAAGTCACTCAGTAATTACAGCAACAGACTGAGAGCCAGTAACTGTTTCTAATCCTCTCTAAACTATTAGAGACTGACCTCATCCAAATCACTTCATCTCACTATTTCAGATATCTGAGCAATACAAGTCTTTAGCATTTTTCTTACCCATCTAACCTTAAATAGCCTTCTGTGGCTGCACAGGGATTACTTGGCAAAATCCGTCAAGTAGATGTGAGAGTCTCTTTCAAATACAAACTCTTGGGTTTGTAACTTCCTTAGGAAAACATGCCCTTACTTTTTTTTTAGAGTGGTTACACTTTTTACTGTCTGTTGAATGAATCAGGAGACTGACTATGAGCTTCCTGGATTTATGTAATCAAGGAATCCAGTTATGAAAATATACTTTCTTCAGTAGAGAAATTCAGATACAAACTATGGCAGATATTTACATTAGGCTATACTTTCTTTTCTTTCAGGTTTTGTTTCTTAAATAAAGATGAAACTGGATGTGCCTTTCACATTTTCCAAATATCCATGGTTGATGTCATAATTGCAAGATTCTGCTAAAAACAACAAAATAACAATACAAGGTTATGTCAATAAATTCAAGGAATTGATTTGTTGTTTGTTTATAACTGGTAACTCAAGGGATCCATCAGTCTCAGAGCCATGGTACCAAATCAACATTCAATAGAATCTTTGAGTGGGACTCAAATTCACTTTAACTTTTCTTTCTTTAAGCAATACCTCAAAGTCAGTTGAATTTCACACCAAATATCAATGCAAATTTCCCTTATTATCACTCTGTAGTTTAATTACAGAATGGGTCAGAACCTCCACTGCTTTTTTTTTTTTTTTTTTTTGGCTGCATTTTGAGTTCACTTAGTTGACACAAATTTACACTCAATTCATTGCACTGACACGAAGCTAATTCAGTGTTTAAACCCTGCTCTCCTCTTCAATAGGAAAGCATTTTGGTAACACCACTGAGTACTTAAAAGCTTCACTTCATTATAGAAAATTATACATGTGCACATCATCATTAACACTTCTTACTGTATGGCCTTAAACTAACCCAAACAAACTACTACTCTCTGAAACGCCTTAGAAATTGTTGTGATTTATGTGTGCTTTTTTTCTATGCTCACTAACAGCAGAACATCCCTAACTCAGGCACCTGCTTTGTAACATCTCTGCTGACACGGTAATCACACACTTGGTGTTCGCTTTTCCAATCCAGGTTTTTATTCCTTCCGAATTCCCGGCTCAGTGCTTGCAGGTCTCTAGCACCACCTGCCGTCCATCCTGCAGAAATCCTGTGCCGCTTCCCGGCTCCTCGGGGCCAGCCGAGAATTCCCTTGCTGGGAATCAAAAAAACAAGGAACAGCTATTAAATATTAACGAGAACATTTTATCTAATTAATTCAAATAGCTCCAGTTTTATAAAAGGTATGCTTCAAATTAAGTTTCATGACTGCAAGGGTTTTTTTCTCTGATTAACTGTTGGTCAAGGTAATTGTCTTTAGTTTTAATTAAACTTAATTTCATACAGCTCACCAACTACACTCTAGATGACAATTTTAGCACTGTTACTGTGCATTTCTAATCAAATGGAGTAAAAAGTTTAATCAGTTTTACCAGCTGGAGGTCATTACCTTTTTCACTATCAAGACTAATTTAGCTTTCACCTGGGTCTTGTTTCGGACCTCACATAAAAGACCTTGTCTTCCCTCGAATACTTGATTGTTTAGCTGAATATTCAAAATAGAGTGAATAGGGGTTTTTTTACTATGGGGGTTTTTTTGTTGGTTGGTTTTTTTGAACTCTTTTTTGATAAATTTTGTAGCAGTTGTTTATATGAGGTATGATAAGCTATAGACTTTTTGTCATTTTGTTTGGGGTCTCTGGCTCTACTAAAACTTAAACTATAATGTACTCAGTTGGGCTTGGGATTTTGAAGTATTACTCTATTTTCTTTGTTTGGTTGGTTTGGTTTTAGTTTTTTGTTTGTTTTGGTTTTGGGTTTTTTTAAGCTGAGTTGAGTGTCTTTTTCTAAGATTGCATAAGAAAGAAAAATGAATTGACCTACACTTGTTTAGCTTAATTTCAGTTCTGGGCTTTCTATTATTCAGAATGGATGGTTTAGAAGTTAATGAAATTAACAATATTTGGTATTCACTTGTGTAAAGTTATAGCAGACTGAAAGTTTGCTGGCTTTGAGGGGTTATGAGTCCTTTATGTACTAATTTTTCTCCTCAGCTGCCTGTCAGTTTACAAAGCTCTTATCGACCCCAACGACACTGAAATGACTTGACCTGTTGAAATCTTGCCAACGAACAGATATATTTTCTGAAGATTCTGGGAAAGGCTTGTAAAAAAAAAAAAAAAATAATCCCAGCTTTTTTGTGGTTGTTTAGATTTTTTTTTCCTTAGTGTAAATATGTCCCCCAAATACTTTTGAAAACAAAATGAGAAGTAAAAGCAATGAGATGAGCACAATTGAAAGAAATGGAGTAATTTGGAAAGATGAAACAGAAGGGTCTAATGAGTTGAATGTGTTCTTTGTTCTTTCTATTTGTTTAGCCTGGTGAAATATTCTGACATTTAGAATCCCAGTTTTATTTGCTTTGTAATTATACTAATTAATAGCTTAACTGGCAGATCAATAGCTTAAAGCCTTGTTTTAATTCTAACGTTGTAAACACAATTGGGTTTTATTGCATTGTTAAGTATTCCTGCTGCATCTCAAAACATAAAACCATTTAATTTGGAGTGCCAGGTCTCACAAAATGCCTCAGTGAAGATGGCCTGGAACCATATTTGCTGCTGTTTGTGATTATTGTGTCTTTAGTAATTAATCTTAATGCCACTGGAATTTGGGCAAATTGTAGAATATCTCAGCAGCCATGACTTGTAAATGTTTCCTTCAGTTAAAGGAGAAATGCAAGTGGTTCTGAGCAGGGAAATATTCTTCTTAAAATATACAGACTTTTTCCTTTACTAAATGTACATATAGAACTTGAACTACAAATCAGGAGAAATGTTTGTCTGTGTGTTCATGAAATAACAGTTTATTCTTGATCATAGTGATGAGAGCATAGTTAACTTCTGCTAGATATTTGAGGTCATACACTCTTTAATTATAAACAGATTTTCTCACACAGATTCTATCAAAGAATAACAATTTTGAGATTGCAATAAGTCTCCTTTTTTCTGTGGCATACAGAATGCCTTTGTAATGTCTCAGGGTCTGTTTTGTGTGTGCTGATTTGAGCAGCTGGGATCTGGCTTTACTCTGAAAGGTCTTACTTAAGATGAGTAATAGTACTTAAGAAATACTTCTGGAAATACAGTTTTAAAACATGTCATTGACTTTAGTAATGAACCACTGGATGTCACTGTCTTTCTCCAAGTGCAAAGATCACATTTTTTTTTTTGTTACTCTGGTGGAGGTTGGCATTTGCTAGCCTTGACTCTTCTCCCAGGTATGGCTTTACATACTTTGTAAAGTAAAGATTATTTTTAAAAGCCACTATAGTTAACAATGGCTCTGGACAAGGCATTTTGATGGGCTTTGGACTTGCTTAGGCAATGGAGGTACAGGTTCCTACAGGATGTCTGACTGCTGAACTTCTTTTTCTCCCTTTCTTAGAGTAATCTCAAATTAGAACACAAGCACCACTCTTTCAGTATCTCCAGAAACTCCTTATTAATGTAGTTTTGCATCTTTTCTGTGAGGTTTGCATTCATACTACTTAGTTACAATTGCAGTCCCTTTTAATATTTTAGTGTTTGTTGTATTTTGCATATTATTTAAATGAACTGGGTTTATGGCACGTGTGTGCTTTCCCTTTAGTCTTTATTTCATTTTATTAAAACTTGAATAGGGAAAAGACTATTCTCTGTGTACAGTTCAGTGATACTGTTTTCAGCAGCTTCAGTGGGAAGTTCCTCAGGAGAAAGGTCTTCATAGACAGACCACTGACATAAATGAAGTTAAATCTTAATTCTTTTCAAAAAGAAGTGTGTAAAAATGTAATCTACTGGGTCTTAGAAAACAATTGCCACCTGAAGCTCTTAATTCAGTTTCAATGCTATTGAAACAGATAAAGAAAGCACTGAATGTGCCATTATTTTGCTGCACAGTCTATCAGCTACACAAGATGCTGATGGGTTTCCCTAAGTAACTGAAGTTTAGCCTGATTTGGACCTCAGCTTCAAGGTGGTGTGTGTTTGTCCTTTGTGCCTCTGCTAAGAAAATGTGGCAAGGTGGATTAGTTCTCCCCAGCAACGGCAGGGGCTTTCTCTTCCAATTTGCTGCTTGTTTTCATGGAATTTGCAGACTTGGTGTTCCTGCTCTGCCAGCTGAGGTTACAGTCATGGCTGAGGTGAGGCAAGAGAATTTGCAGGGGGTGTAGCTCTGTGAACAATTCAAGCCGGCATAAACCTCTTCCTGGTCCCTTCTTTCCTTTTCTTGCCTTCTGGCTGCTTCCACAGGATTAGTAAAACTTTTATGTAGCTCTTCAGTGAAATTATTTACTTTACTGCTTACCATGATTAGCTCTAATGATGGCAGTGTTGGGTTCTAAGAATTCTATGTGAGCTGAGTAATGCGTTGGTTTGTGTTCACAGTTTAGGTGTGTAGTCAGACAAGAGTTTATCTACCATTGACTTGTTACAAAATATCTTCACAGACTAATCTCATCTTTTTGATCTGTCTTGGAGTTGCAAGTGTATGAAAAAGAGGAGGGAGAGGAAAAAAGTATGTCTTGTATAAAACAAATGATTACTGCTTTTTATTGTCTTACAAATAGCATTGCATAGCAAAGCTGACTTTCATTGGAAGTAAGGTACTTCTATTGCCTTGAGGTCTCTTCAGTGATGTAAAGTATTTCAGTTGCATAATTATTAAAAGGCAATGTTATCACAATCAAAGCTATGGAGCTTTAATCTTTACAGACCTCAAGCTGGTCTTTAATAACCATGTGTTGAGAATTTAAGCTGTAACTGTTTTTTTTTTTTTTTTAGAGGTTTGTTCCATCCTAAACTATTGTTTTCTGAAGTATTATGGTGTCAAAAGTTATACTGAAGCTGGTTTTGATCTAGAATTGCCCGTAGGGCTGTTCCAAAAAACTACTATTATGCAAAAAGCAGTGCTTCTTCCTAAATCATTTCATGATTTTATTGACATGTGAGTGTGCTTCAAAAAGTACATTTAGAGAACGCATTTGTCAGGCAGGCACAGCTGCTGCACTTGAACATGGATCTTTATTCTTCTTTGGGTTTCAGTGGTATAGAATGCTATGCTGTGCATCAGCTTGGAAAGCAAGAACTAGTTAAACCCAGATGTAAAAGATGATCCATCAATTGCCAGGTTTAGAGGAAGAGATGATTCATTTGGTTGCTTCTGCTGCTCAACCTGGGAGCTGCTCACCAAAAAAACTCCCATCACTTCTGAGCGGGCGTGGGGGGGAAGCATGCAAGTCATGTAATTAGTTAGAGCAGACACTCATTACCTCATGTCTTCTGCTGAGGTTGGCTTTCTTACACATTTAGCAGATTTTAACATAGTTCTTGAGGCATGGAGTCCATAGAGCTGGCAGCATTCATTTACTTGGGCAATTCAATAGCAAAGCAGTGTGACCTTGGAGTAGTGCAATCTGTTATCTAGTTATCTGCTATTCCCTACTTTTTTAGCCTTAATTACAAGACTTTCAAAACCAATATTTGAGAACAAAAGTTCTTTTGAAACCCTGTGTATTTCTTATCTCTGCACTGGTGCTCAAATTTACTACTTGAACTATGTTGGAACTCAGTGACGGCGAGAAATTTGAGGCCTGAAAAAACAGATGCTTCTTAAAACTTACTTGAATTTCTAACAAAATTCAGTTCAGGGGCTTATCTACGATTTCAGGCACTTTTGATTAGATTTTTAACAATATTTCCCTGCTATTCTGGAAGATGGATGGCCTAATTTGAGCTTTGAGTTTATCCCTATCACTCTATATAACAAAATTAAATGCTTGTCTGGCTTATGCCAGTGTATTATGATTTCAAGGCTTTCTAATTCTGCTGGGTAATTGGACAATTAATGAAAAGTATCATGAAACTTGAACTTGAGAAATTTTTCAGCACAAAATGTGAAACTCTACTAAAAGAGCTGTGGACATTATATCTTATGATCATTACATTGTACATAGGGAGTTAGCAAAAATTTCTAGGTGTAGTTCAGTGTGTTGGAAGCTGAACAAGAAAAATTATTATGCTTAGAGTTGGCTTAAGTTGTGAGAGAGTTGTGCCTCTGGAAATACAGAGAGTTAAGCAATTGCTCTGCTGAGTATTGCTTTATTTTTTGAGAGAAAAGGATAGGTCTACACTTCCCCTTGGAAAGCTTTCACTAAGTTATTTGGTATCCTAGTCCCACTCCTGTCCTCTTCTATTACTTGAGTACAGTGCACTACCAACCAGAAGAAAAGATGAATTTCATAACTCTTAAGTAGTGTTTAGGTCCTACTTTAAATTTAAAGGCTCTCCTGATCTTTGATCATTTGTATAAGGTACATTTAAAACTTATTTTATTTTTTTTAATTTCTATCAGAAACTGTTTTGGTAGTTGCTTGGAGAGAAAGCAAGCTCCAATTAAGGCTTTTCCTTAGGCAAACTTTTAATATGATGGGCGGAGCAGGAAGACTCATCCACTGAGTCAATTGTTTACCACAAGTTTTATTTTATTTGAGAGCACTTGTGCTGACTCTGTATACACCTTTGTAATGATGGAATTACTTTATTCCTGCTTTTCCTTCAGGGGAGTAGAATTAAATGTGCTTAAATTTTAGGCAGAAAACTGGCAAAAGTTTATGTAATTAATGCTCCTTCAACAGAATATGAATTAAAATGAATTGGAGCACATTTGGTATAATCTCTTTGGCTGGCATCTTCAAACAAGTGAAGTGTTTGAAGGAGTTACACGTTGAGCACCTGCCTCTCCTCAGGAGAGCTTTTTGTATAGTCTTCCCTGGCATAGCTTGGCTGACAGACATTAGTATTTTTCTGGGTTTTTTTAAGAGACTTTATCCCATTATGTGCAACTAATATTGAACCTAGAACTTATGTTATCTCTTAGAGCTGCCTCCTCCTCTGTCTTTGCATGTACTCATCCTGCTTCTGGATTTACAGGTGAGTGGAACAAGTCTGAAAAGTGCAACACAGAAAGCAGCAGCTGATAGCTGCTGCACTTTAGCTTCCTTAGAGACGTGGGTTTGCTTTTCTTTTTTGTGCTGAGCAGAGGCACCTAAAAGGTATTTGATGTGACAGACTTTTCTGTGCACAGCCTTCAGATTACTAGCATTACCTTACAGTGGAGAATGAATGAGAGGAGGACTTGTATTTGGTACCATTCATAAATTGCTACATTACTTTTAGATACAGAAACTTTTGTTGCTTTGATCTCAACAGGCAGCTATTTGGAATAATTAAGACACTTTATTTTGTAGGCATTTGGGATATGACTTGGGGTGAGCAGAATGCATGTATAGGTGTGGTGTAATTTTTAATGCCTAACTGGGAAATAGTGTGCTTACACTGAGTACCAAGCCTGGTTTGGCAAACCTTGTTAGCAGTTTTAGTAGCTCATAGTGTGTCTTTCCTCAAGCAGGTTGTGCTACCAAAAGGTTAATTTACTGTTGTTACAGAGAGAAATGTAGCTTTATGCATATACTGAAGATTTCTCTTCAGAAATGTTGTTGGAGTCATGCATCATGTTTAAATTTATACAGGGACAAAAGTATTAGGGATCAATTTATCCTGACAATCTGTCCAGTCCAGTTGTCAGGACAGTTTGTTGAATGTAAGAAGGTGGGAAATGAAATTTCTACTTTTCAAGTACTGTAAAACTGAAGATTGTGCATGAAAACCTGGATTTATATTCTAATCTAGTTGAAGGTTCACTCAGTGCCAGTGATGTTTTCAGACAATGACTTCCACAATGGGAAGTGAAATGCTTGTTTCCCAGTCAACATGGAAATAGTGACCAACTGCAGCAGCAGCTCAACTGTCTGCAGCCTGTGATTTGCTTATCCTACAGCAAGTGATCTGCTTTAATATTGAAGTCAAACTCTTGTGAAATTTGATCTTTTGATTAACCATTTATAAATACCCCATTTAAAATTAAGCTTTGTTTGGGTTTTTTTTTATTCTCACTATTCAGTCCTGTTTGGACATTTGAGAAACCATATTAACTATCCAGTAACTTGGTCCTGCAGTTTTTGGGGGGGTCAGTGTGTTGGCTTTTCTGTTGTTATTCTGTACTTACCAGTTGAAGTATCTCCTTGTCAAAAATTTGTGGTTTATACTTTAGTTGTGGAAAACATCAGAGCCTGAAGTGAGTATTATGTGATCATATTTCACAAAGTAGCTGTTTACTTATCACATACTGAATATATGGATTGCATTAAAATATTGTCCTGTAGCAAAATTTCATTTTCTCAGCAAATGAGGTGAATAAAACTGAAATGAAACTGGTCAGAAAGAGATGTTTTCCTTTCAGCTGTGTGCTATAAGCAGAAATTATAGCTGTCCATCAAATGTGACCTTGGTGGCATGTTGTGGAGGTATTTCTTGATTCTGAAATGTCATCATGACCTTGCATCTTGGTATAGGGTTTAGAGGAGCCCTGTCTCCCTTGGACTTGGGTTACTCAGCACCATAACCCTTCCCTGCAGGAAGGTTAACCCCTACAGGGCTTAAATGCATCTGCATTTAACTTGTAGCTGATGTCTGAACACAAGCATTAAACCCATAGAATTTAAAGTAAGTTACAGATAATTGAGAATTAGGAAGCCACTCCAGAAAGCTGCTGTTTGATTTATTTTATTCAATGTTTTCTCAAATAGGAATGAAGTACTTCACTATTAAATAGTCTACATATTTCTACAGCTCTAACCCTTCACCTCTGTGGGATGTGCAGTTTTTCACATAAAAACTTTTTTTTTCACCTTTGCCAAAAGAAGCTCCCATGTGGGACCACCATTACATTGTTTGTGTCTTTAGTTTCCTTTCAAAGCAACAGGCTCCTTCAGAGACTGTGTGTTCACTTTATAAGTTGCATTTGTTCCCTTAATCAGATTCTGGAGGAGCCTTTCTACCCATGGGTTATGGAAAGTCAAGGACAGTAACTGTGGGCCTCTGGTGATTCTGGACCTTTTAATGCAACTTTGAGTTGAAGATGTCTTTCCTCTTGACTGCTGTAGTAGCGCTGAGTTATCCAACTGCCTTTTGGAAAAAAGGGCTGCATTGAGTGTAACTCATTTGGTTCTTAACTTAATTATTGCCCTTAGCAATTCACTTTTCAAAGTAACCCACTATCAGTTATCCCTGACAGTCTTCTGCTCTCAATTGCCAATAGATAGGTCAGATATCAGCCTCACAATGGTTCTGTATTGGGACCATGCCATATAACTGTTCAAGTTAAGGCAGTTGACTGACAGATTTCTATTTTTGAGTGGAAAACATCTATCAAAGCCCTGGAAGATAAATAGAAAGTCCCAGTAGGGTGGTAGGTGGGTTATTTACTATAATGTGGGTAGGAGTGGTGTCATTGCAAATAAACTACTCAAAATGGGGGCTTGTTTTGGTTTTGAGAAGGCCAACAGGAACAATGAATACAGATGGTAAAAGGGTGACACTAATCACTTAATCCGTATAGCCTGCTTAAATAGAAATTTAATTTGAACGTGAAGTATCTGTTCTGCATATAAAAAACTACTAAAAGCTTACTTTGGGAGATAAGATTATAAATTTGTTGTGAATGTATCCATGCCATGGCATGTACGCAAGTTCTCTGTTTGTTAATCCTGACAAAGCCATCTTGGGACCCTTTAGAAATGTTGCATATACTTTGATCCTGGAAAGAATCAAAGCAATCAATCTAGGGAAGCTGGGAACGAGAAGTTTAATACAATGACAATGGGGTTAGATAACCCCTGTTTTGATATGGCACAGCTCTAAGCATGAGTGGGGAACCTGAAGTTTAAAAAGAAACAAAAGAAAGGTTAGAATTTAACCATGGGGGGTCTTCCTTTAACAAAACTTGTGCTGCACTACACTGGAGGACTACTAGAGGTGGGTGAAGAAAGAATCAGTGTTGTCCATAGACTGCATGGTGAGGGCAGCTTTGTGGAATTAATCATCTCCTAATATTTCATTTCAGCTTTTTAAGTTTTAAAAAGCTTGAAAGCTTTCTCTGCACAACAACAAGTGAGTTACTTCTTGGGGTGGGAGCAGCAAGTACTCGGAGATTTGGATCTACTGCAGTTATGGTAGACGCATATAATTTACATCTCAGCAGCTCTTGGCCACAGGAGAACACGGGCTTATTGAAGTATTTCCAGACAAATATTATTTTTAACAGAGCTTTTTACCATCAAGTCACCTTTGGATTCAAAACTTTATAGCTTGGAAGAACTTCTTGTCTGCCATCAGTAAATTCGCTTTGTTGCTGAGAGGCAGAAACTGATCATTGAATTTCACTTAGCATTTTCAGTTGTTGTACTGAAGTGAATCTGTCTCCATAGGTCTGTGACAGGGATTTTAAGCATGCTGTGAAAAGATAAACCTGAAGGCAGAATGAGAACTGAAACATTGATTTAGCAAATTTCTTGTCAAGATGATTTGTTTCTAATCCTTAGGCACTTCTAACTGCTGCAGTTCTATGTTTCATGTCATGTTTGGCCACATGTATTCATAGAACAGGAAGAGTTGCTGTGGCATTAGGTTTTAATGCATCAGGAGATGCATTTAATTCTGTATTTTCATCCGTATACTTGTGGTGAGACCCTGAGCAAGTAATTTGTTTTGTGTGGCTCCTGTAAGTAGGATAAAACTTGTTTTCCCAAAGTTGTCAGTATCTTCTGAAGATATAATCAAATATTAGTGATGGTTGGATGTTTTCTTTGGATCTTCAGCAAGAGGCCAAGACCTACTGAGCTGATTGACACTGATAAACACTTGTCCCAACTAAACAGTGGATATTCTGCAGAAAGTAATATCTGAGGCACATTTGACTATTGTGTCATGGGGGGATGAGAAAGAATACTTCTCTGACTTGACTACTATCACAAGTAAAGATGAGTACAGTTTGGAAAAGCTCATGTTTTGCATTACCCATGATGTGATTTGTCCTTGATCCCATGAACTGTTGTAGTTTCCAAACAGAATGAAATCAGAAAGCATGTGGACCTCCATGTGGTGTAACTGAGAAATATGTTTAGAAAAATAAATGACTAACAGCTAGATATTTAGATGTTGCTTTGAAATTCTCTAATTGGATTATTAGCAGATGGTACTATTTCTATTGTATTGCCTCACAGCAGCCTTTTCTGAAAAAGGAAGAAAAAAAGTACTTTATTTCTAATTAGAGGACCGTTTCATCTGGAAAATGTTGCCTTTAATCTGCCTCATAGCTATTGTCAAATAGTGGTAGATAAGAATTTTGCTGAACCATAGATCTTTCCTAGGGAATACGGATTGTAACTTATTTCCAGTGGAAAGTAAAACTGAATTTTGTCCTCTGGTAAGTAAGAGGCACCACTGAGAAATGATGCTTCTCCAACAGATTTGTGCTGAAGACCCTTTGACTTTCTGCTCTAGAAACTGAAGTGTAATATTAATTTTGTTTGGGTTTGCTGAGACTGTGTTATCACGATGTAGTTGCTGAAACTTAGCTTGATATTTTTTTTTTCCTCCTTATATCTACTTCATTAACAGCTGACAGCGCTCTTCCACTTGGGAAATAAGTTCTATGCCACATTCAGGCAGCAAGTACCTTAAACCACTTCTATTGTAAGTTATGTAGAGGTAAAAGTTATTCTTGTAACCATTAGTTATGTAGTTGACAGGTCTTGCTGAATGCTTTATAACTCATCATCTGTTATTTGGGTATACGTAACTCATCTTAGCAAGTGGAGCATAACCTTGTAACAAGATAAGATCTCAACCTGGGGATGGAACCTTGGAGTCCTGACAGCATTTAATGCTTTTCCATCTGTCCTGCCTACACCAGAGCAGGAGTTAAACATGTTGTTTGGCTTTCCCAGCATTGATGCCCATGCAATGTGACATGATTATGCTGAGAAGGTTGTGGTAGCTTCTCTTATCAGTTGAAAAATGTCTAAGAACTGCATTTGTTTTCTAAGGTAGTTCTGCTATGGTTGTTGCTTAATAATTCAGGGGAGTTTCCAGCACACCTATTCCCTGAAGAGAATAATTTTTTCTTTGTGTAAAGGATTAGACCTGTTTTGATTATATTTGCTTGGCCACCAAAACTGTTAGAAGGTAAATGCAAACATTTGCACAAAATTATATGGCTGAAATCTAATCGCTTGTAATGATTTCCATGTGGATACAGCATACAAGGGGTTATTTAATATTATACACCTAATCAGATGTATGTAGAACCCCATGCACTGCTTGACGTTTCTGTAATGGGCAGTGAAGGCATGTTTAAATTTGCTATTTTTCCATCACTTACATAGATGTATTTTGCAATGAAAAAGGCATCATTGCAAATTGCAGTTTGCTGAAGGAGTATCTGTGACAAAGCTGGAGAGGAAAAGTTATAGTAAAGTTAACCTTCATAGAAATATATCAAGCAGTTTGCCATTTGTGGTATCGACCAATAAATTTCTTGTAGGCTTTATTACAGCTTCCTAACCTCTGTCTGGGAAAAGTCTCAAAAGGAAAAACAATGATTCCTTTTCCTTTAATGGCCCCCCTGTGGGCTGTGAACTGTGGAGTTCCACTGCTGGTGATTAAAGGGTAATCACTGTCTGTACATTGACTTAATTTTTTTTTTTTTTACTGTGGGAAGGCACTGCTGTCATATAACTTGTCTTTTGGCCTGTTGCAGTGAGATCCTGCAGCAAGAGGTGCACCTGCTCATGAACTTTCACACATCCTGTCCTCAGAAGTAGTGAATTGAGGGTTGATCTGTACAGCACATGCTCTTGAGTACAAGTTTGTTAGCAGCCATGCCAAACCTAGGGCAAAATAGGGATCTGAATAATCAAGTTCAAGTCATGAAATGGTACATGAATTTACTTAAGCAAAGCACCTGGACTAGAGTTCTAAATACCTTTTGTTTCAAACTTCACATAGTTTTTACTGTTGTGCATTTGTGAGCTTTTATTATTTGGAATTAGGAGTTACTTTACAGTTTCATCTGGTCCCTTCTGAAGGATATATTTATATTTGTTTTGGACAGCTGGGGTAGTGACATCATTGCTGCAGCATGTGTTTATAGGAATTATCAGGCTTGAAGGGTGTTCTGAGGGTTTTATGCCTTGTCTGGCTTCAGATTTCAAGGCATGTGATGAGCTCTCCAGGGATGATGCTGCTTGAAGCTACAGGACTGGCTGTGCCTGTATTGAATCCACATTGTAGATACGGATGATTTGGAATGTTCCCTATTATAATGGGTTAAGCAGGCAAAGTGAAAGGAAGTATTGAACTTGGGTTGAATTTGCCTGTATGTACTAGACTGTTTCTTCTAGACAGATGCAAAGAAGGGCCTACACAAAAGCCAAAATTTTACTAAGAAGGCATTAAGCTGTGGATACCATTTCAGTTGTGTTTGTGCATCTGAGCTCAGCAAAGCTGATGCTCCCTGACATCCAATTTGAGTGACTTTTTTCAGTCTCTGAGGACCATTCTGGACAACTGAGTAAACTAAAAGTGTACAGAACATACACAGATTTTCTTTCAGGATCTGATGAGTGCTTGCCAAAAGAACTGATGGCTGAAGCTCAATGAGAAAAGCAGCCTCTCCTGGATAGATCCAGGGAATGAGTGGTGGAAGGGAGGGTTATGAACATCTAATGGGAAGAAAGGATAAGAAAAAAGAGCAAAAGGCAGGCTCACAGCATGGGTAATTCACATATGCTCTACTATGCATGAGGCTGGAACTCAATCAGTTGTCTGTATGGATTGAAAAGAAATCTGAGAATTATAAGCAGTGATTTTTTTTAACAAGTTTGGGGTTGTCCTGTTATTTTTCTTTCTGATTATGTGCTGTTTATTACATCAATTAACTTACCAATTACCATTAAGGAAAATACTTCCCTCAGAATCATGTGTTTTTCATCAACTTTCATACCCTTCAAGGTAAATGCTTCAGTAGTGTTTGATAGCCTGAAAAACTTGAAATCTAGATGTCCTTGATGTCCAACTTAGCCCGAAGTTTTTGTGGGAACAATATTTTTGTGTGATGTTACAATTTGAATGTTAGTAAATCCAAAGTCTCATGTTACTTCTGGAAGTTTGACTGTTACTGGTAGAAGAGCAAAACTTTTCTACAGCCTTTTTCTTTTACTGAAGTTGTGTATTTCAATAAACAGCTACATTTGGCTCATGAGAACTACTCCAAAACAGGGCCCTCAGGGCATCAACAAGCTTTACTGGTCCAGACCTCACCTCAGACCCACACACAGCCCTGCCCATGTGCTTTTAGCAGCTGCTGCAGTAGAAGGAAATTTCCTAGCAGAAACATAATAGGGATATGATTTTGTTGTATCTTTGTACATACTAAGGCTTTTGGTAGCATAACTTTTGGCATAATTACTGATGCTGGCCTTTTGTTTCACTCTGTTCTGTTCCAGTTCCTGCCAATGTTGACATGATATAATAGCAAATGATCTGCATGGGGATCTGTGTCAGAACTCAGCTAGTGGGTATCTGGTCTTGGCTTCTTTGTTTTGTTACTGTAATATGACTTTCAAGTGCTGATTTTCTTTATTGTGGGATTAAAATTTCTGAGATCAAAATAAAGCCTTGATCCTTTATGGCAGCTGACAGAGTTCATCATAAATTTCCCAGAGTTGTTCCATTGTCCGTGCTCTTTGTGGTGGTGTCTTGCTGGTTTGGGACCAGTTTAGTTTCCTGGACTAGAGAAAATACACCTAAATCAGAAGGTCTGTACTCAGGCTGGTCCTGGGACTGCTACAAAAGGCAGCTAAACAGTGCCTAATGATGCCACAAGCTATTACTGTGCATAGCTGTTCCTGTGCCATGCAGAGGTACCAGTGACTCTTCATTGTCAAATTATTAAGCGCATTTGTGAAGCATAAAATGATTGGAATTTTTACCCAAGAGGACCAGCTGACTCTTCTTGGGAGTTCACTATGTTATTTCCAGTACCTTTTGAGTCTGATACAGGTCTGGTACTGATCTCAAAGGCTTGAAGTCTCTTCACATAGGAGCTTTCAATTATTTGAGCCCTTAATGAGGCTCAAATAGTTCTTTTCAAGCTATCCAAACTGTAGGAGCTGGAAGGTGAATCATAGACAAACTGCAGTTTCTAAGACAAAGGCAAGTAAAGATATGAATTTGTGCCTGATGGAAAAATCTGCTGAGAGCTTATCTTCTGCCTTTACCACTATGAAATTTTGCCAGTAGCTTGAACAATGGAAGCTTTTCTTCCAGCAGTGAAGTCATGATAATATCCTCTAGCAAAAATTACCTCTTCCAGGTTTTGAAAGCAATACTCAGTATGCTGCTAAGTTACTGAAAAGCTGGCCTTGCAAAATTAAGGTGCAATACCTGATCAAGCAGTTTAGCGCATCCTGAACCAAGTAAAAATGTTCCTCAGCTGTATCTGTAGCTGGCTCATCTGCAAATGTGTGGTCATAGAGAAGGGGTTGGAGCAGGAAAATGTCAAGGGAACATCCCTAGCACCTGTCTTGCTTACCCCTCTTTTTCTGGTGTATTTGTATGGAACATCAAGTAGCTGTATTTTGAAGTAACACTTACATTGCATTTGTTTGACTTAACTGATTTGTGGTGGTGCACCACCAAATATCCCTGTGTTTGCCCTGCATTCTGTGCTTCTCTGACAATTTTTGCATCTGGGCCTCTTTCCGTTGAGGTGAATTTCAAGGAAAATGACACAGTAACCAGCAACTGGGATATTTTTGCTGCTGTTATAGTTAAGCTTTATTTGCCAGTTCCCCGAATCAAAAAGTTAAAGCACCTGTAACTGTTGCCAGAAATGTCAAATCTCCTTTGCCGTTCTGATTTGCTGCTTTTTCAGAGTGTATCTTTGCTTCCTGATCGTTTTTTCTTGTGATCAGCTCCCATGGAACGGGAGCAATTCTGTGTAACAGGCAAAAGCCAATCCGGAGACAACAGGGGCTTGTGCATCTAAAGTCTTAAGAGCAGGCCTAGCAGATAGCAGTACTTCTGCTTTTGAAGCTTTATCTTGCTTAATCAAAATCAGGGCAAGACGAAAATGCTTTTCCCCTGCCAGATCCCCCGACTGGCAGATGCCTCCTAATCTCTTAGGGGGCTGAGTGGGTTTTGTCTCTTTATTGCTTTGTTTTCTTTCACAGATTCTTTAATCATAGCAAGTGTGACTGAGCTTTCAAACACATAATACAGAAGTGTTCCAATGCTTATGAATTTTTAAGATCTTATCCATCTTGTGAAAATGTAATTAGATCTGCCAACTCCTGACTTTTCCTTCTTTTAAGCTTTCTTTAATGTTAGTGGGGGGTCCACATCCATTTGCCTTTATGTGTCTGTGGAATGATCCTTTCATCATAGTTGGCTGGTAGTGGTTATGTTTCGTGAGACTTCACCATACCCAAAATGAATGCCATGGGCAGGGCAGTGACATAAAACAGATTTAAGAAGTGGAGCCTGGAAAGGTAGACTAGAAATAGTGGGGTGGGGGAAATGAGGATAAAAATACCAAGGTGATATAAAAGGATAGCAGGAATTGCATTAACATCATAACAGTTACCTTACTCTAGAGTTCTACCAAGAGCTTATCATCAGTTCTTCAATTTCTGTCCCATACTGGATACACCTTAAACAACATGTACCACAATGCACTTAATTTAAAAAAAAAAACAAAACAATAAAAATCAGTCTCCTAATCGTCTTTGTTCACAGCAAGCTTTCTGTTTCATAAATAAAAATGTAGTTGACTTACTGAAATGTAACTAATGTCAGTTGAACTTGGTAAATTAATAGTAATTAGTTTAGTTTTAGGGAAGGATGGGGGTGGGATACCACCAAATGTCTTCAGTTTTATCCAAGTAAATAGTCTTGTACACACCTGAAGGATCAAGGCAAATAGCTCTCTGAAGAAGCACAAAGTAGGTGTGTTGGTTTGGGGTTTTTCATCTTGGATACCAGTCAGCCAAGTTCTGACATCTCAGCATTAGGTACTTGTATCACCAACTCTTCATGCTTTACATTTCTTTGCTTTCAAGGTCTCATTGGTGTGACACTTGTTTAGTTTTGTTGTTTCTTTTTTTTTAATTGAAGTCCAGTAATGAAACATTTATCCAGTGTGGAAGCTGGTTTCAGATTTTACCTAAAAAGTTCAGTTGAGTTCAGTTGAAATGTGAAGGGGGGAAACAGAGCATCACCACTAGCTCATCTGAAAGTGATAATTCATAGTTTCCTTGCTTACCAAAAGGAACACAGGCTTTTCAGCTGTGTTTGATCAGCTTTGCTGTCAGTGTGTTGTGCCCTTGCTTCCATGATTGCTTTCCTTTGTGCTACTCTAGCAAGTTGGGATCTATGGTGAAAGACATGCTATGTGTCTTGGGCACGGAACTATGGAATGCCAAGGCTTTGAAGTGAGTGGTGTGCCATGATTTTGCTTCTAAAATCTCTTATTCTCAAAGGATAACACTGATGATACAAGTATTAGTGTTTTTAAGTGTCAGTGTGTAAAATACTTGTGCAGCCAGGCGAACTTACACAAAAACTTCCTACTTCTCCATAGCTGTCTTTGCCCTGACTTTGAATGCAAAAGATGCAGGCAAGTAACTTTGAGGACAGTTCCTATGTGTTGTAAGCACTGATTTCATCATGAGTCAGTTATCTGATATGGTATTGCTAATTGAGATACACCTTCCAAATTAACCTAGGTGACAACAGAGTCTGTCATCTTTAATGAACTTGACAATGAACAGAACGTTAAACAAATCATGGAGTATCCTGGACCAGGATCTGCAAGAAAATGTTTGACAGCTACTTTTTATCAGAGGGTTTTTTTCCCACATGCCAACTAAATCCAACAACGGCAATAAGTGAGATCTAAAATAGTACATCAAGTATTGAATGTGAAGTGTTCACTTGGTTTATTCTAGTCAACATCTGCAAAGCTGTATCAGGAGATTATAGATGTTAATGACATGTTAAACTAGGCTTTTGGAAGGTTTTGACTTGGATCAATGTTATCTAATATATTTTCAACCTCCATATGCTTTAGTTCTCATTCCATAGGTGAACTCGAGATAGTTTGTAGATAATTAGTTCTATCTACACTTCTCTTAAATTTTTTTACCCACCTGCCCTCTCATTGTTTCCTCCCCTGCCAAAAAAGAGAAAGTGTTCTGATTTTAACTTCATGTTGATGCTTTCCAGGAGATCCCAATTAGATCTCAAATTACTTGTAAACATGATTTCATCAAACATTGAACTTGTCCAATGAGAAAACAAAATTTAGGGCGTAGTTTCAACTGCACTGCAAAGAGGGCTTGAATTCAGAGAAGTATTTTCCTTTTATCTTTCTTGCCTCAACATGTGTCCTGTTCTTCCTCCCATCAGGTTTTTTTTTTTAGTTCTGGTATAGACTTATATGCAATATCCTAAATTGTTAATATGTTAAAATTCTGATGAAAGGAAACTGTACATAAAACAATTTGTTTTGGCAAGAGTGTGTGCCAACAATAAGCCCTCACTTGATGTGTCAGTACAGAAATAAACACAAGAGGGAGGAAAAATGCTGAAGAAACAAACACAAATAGACTTTGGACATGGAGACATTCTAAGTTTACAAATAGTATCTATTAAACAAACATGAAGGCTGAAAAGTTAAACAAAATTAAGTTCCCCAGACACATGAAAGCTCTTACTAGTAAGCCTTAAAATAAAACAGAAGATATGGAATTGAAGTGATGAGGTGATTGTTCCTCTTGCCAATTTGCTTTCTTGAAAGGCTTCAATATATGAGTTGCTCATACTGCAGTGGCAGATGCAGGGATCCCATGTGGGTTGTGATTATGATCTTCCTGTCTTGTCCAGCCATGAGGGCAAGGAGCAAAAATTCCACTTTTGCTCTGTGGAATTCCTGGAGGACATATGTTTTGGTTTGCTGCCTCATATCAGTGTACTTGCAAATCAGGCTCTGTGGCACATTATGTATGTGCCTTCCAGAGACTTACATGAGCCCTGTGGGAGTGTCTGCTCGTGTGAAGAGAACGCATCAGGCTCTGTCACCAGAACCATTAATGTGCCTGCAGAAATCTTGGAGCAGGAGGTTGGCAGTGAATCAGCAGCCGGCCAGGCTGAACTCTGGGATGCATGGGGCTGAGCTTCATGATTTTGTGCTTTGTGATTTTTCGAGTATAGGGAGAACTCTCATCACAGCTGTGGAGCCTTGTTGTGGCACAGGCTGGAGCAGCAGGCAATGCCTCTTGCCATCACTCATCTCAGGTTATGATGCACTGGGTCAAGGTGCCAAGGTTTTAGGGCAGCTGAGCTGGTGAACTCCTTTCCTAAGTCTGTGCTTTGAGTTGTAAATGAACTGACCAATTCTAGTCCTTGAAGTTCCTGCTAATGCATTGTCCATTAATATAAACCAGGTGAAAACCACAGGAATAACCTGTTGATCCTCTAGACTCTCTGCCTTACAGTTATAGGTATAATCCATATATCTATAGCACAAATTACAGGTTATTTCCTTGTTTATTGGATTAACTCATCAGATAACCAGAAGGAAAATTCTTAGTGAGACAACAATTTAATTAGTCATCCTCCAGTAGATACAGCTCTTCCCTTCTCAGCGCTGAGTGTGCTCTCCTGTGTAGTGCTGGGAAATTTACTTTAGAGTAATTTTTTTTTTGTAAGTATTGACAAATAGCTGTACAGATGTTTATAAAATGCATGTGGTAGTACTGCACTGTATGATTTACTATTGCTGTAGTTGATTTGTTCTGATATCTAGTGAAGTATTCTTGAAGCTAATAAATAACACCTATTTTCTTCTTTTAATTGCTAATTAATCCAACCCTTCTTGTTGGGATTACTCGAATTCTGATCTCCAGTGGCCGGATTAAAACAGTGAGAATTGGATCTCTTGGGAAAAGTTGTTGGCCTTTGTGGTTGGGATTGAAACTAGTTTAGTCTGAAGATACATAATGAAAGCAAATGAAATCAGTTAAAAAAATATAATGAAAAGCACAATGGTGTCAGATCAGAGTCACTTTGTAATTTGAGCATTGTAATTAATCTTGTACTTAATGATGCAGTTGGGGCTAGTGATTATTCTGGATCTTCTGATGTGTGTGTGACACAACTTTGACATAACTTGGCAACTGCTGGGTTTTTTTATGGAGTAATTTACTGTCCTTAGTCAATCTAGATCATCATCAGAGACTTGGTCATGCAGTGGTGGCAGTGTACTGGGATGTGCTCAGCACTGGAATTTGCTTCTTTGCAGTTCTCCTGGGGCCAGCAGTGTTGTGTGAGTGGAGAAGAGTGTTTTGCCTTTTGTCCTACTTATCTTTTACAAAGACAGCATTTCATTCACCACTCATTTATGCTTTTGAGAGGAATTTTTAAGAGGTTCTATCTGTGGTGCTTCTGGGGGAATTAGATAATTAGGAAATTAAACAGGCTGTTGGGCAACTTTAGATGAATGGCTCCTTGGGTTCCTTCTCTTTAAAAGCTACAACTTACCTGAGAAATACTGGAGAAATTCTTGTCTTGCTTTCCATAGTGCCTGTAGGCACTATTCATGCTAGGAATTACAACACCAGGAGCTTCATCTCTGTAAGAAGTCCTCTGTGTACCAAAACCACCACTTAACAGAACTGGATTTTTCCTTCACAAGAGGGAAACTAATGCTGCATGGTTTTATATGCACACCAAAAGTTATTAGGGTGCCTCTCTCCCTTAAGTAACCTGAATTCAAATGGTTCAGTTAGGAGACTGTAATTACAAGAGTAGAGCCCTCGAGGAACTTGAGGGAGGGAGCCTCCCTTGCCTCCTGGGAGGTATTGTACCAACAGAAGAGCTGTGAGATCAACAGGAAGAACTGCTACATAAAAGGGCCCCAAGGATGGATCAAGCAACCTGTAAATGTGCCTTGAGCAAAGCCTTTTGGTGTAATGTTCCATCCCTGCCCTCCCACCACTTCTTGCTGCCAAAAATAAAAGTTTCTAGTTCAAGATGTTATTAGAAGTGGTTTGGAACTATAAACAAAGATTGCCCTTTTTGACTCCTGATGTGTTGAGGGAAGTACAATAGTGTGATGTAACTATAAAGAAAAGGATGGCATCAGAGATGCCCCATTATCTTCCTACTTGGAACAGTATGTAGACACTGCAGTTGTTGGCTCACTGGGTTGAAAGTTAGATGACTCATAAAATCTTAGCCTTGGGAGTCTTGTTCGTTCTGATAATCAGTAACTTCATTAATGCAAATCTCTGAAAACTAATGAAAAGCAAACAGAACTGTATTTGATTTACCACTCCTGTAACTGACTGCGCTGAGCTGAGTCAGTTCCACTGCAAGATAAAACAGGCTGGTTTGTGCCCCTGGAGGAGGTGGTCACTTAGTGATGATAAGATTGCATGGGCTGATAGTCTGAAGATTTATCCAGTGATGATAGTGAGAGAAATTAATAATACACCTGTTTTCATTTGCATTAGCCTATGTATGACTCATGGCTGGAGTGGGGCTTTTATAGCAGTTGACTTAAAAACAGTCAACAGCTAACCAGGCACACTTACAGCTACAGTCAATGGATATTTCCAGAACAGAAATCTTGCATGTCCTGACTTACTAATTTCCCAGGAATTTTCAGTTGCTGATGAAATTAGTACTGGTGGAAGCAGGTGTGAGGTTTTGGATATGGAAGAGCCAGGTTAAATTACTGCATTCACCAAATTAAATGCAAGTTAAATAGAATTCTTCCCTTCTGTTTTGTTTTAAAGCTGCTGTATTGAAAGTTTTTGCTGGGCTGTACTTCTACATCTTCAAATGTAGTGTTCAACTGTGGAGAGAAAGAGGAATGAACTTTCTAGCTTAAGCTTGATAAGCAGCTTGAAAATATTCAAGAGTAATTGTTTAGAAAACTGAAGTACATTCTTTTTTCATAATTATTAAGCATAATCAACTCTAGACAGATGATCTCACGGAGTAGTTGAATAATTGAAATCACCATACTGGCTCTGATAGTTTTGTTTTACCTGATTTGGCTGTTAACTGATCTTACCATGAGTTCTTTTTATTTTTTTTAAACCCACACCTTTTTAACCTCTGTTAAGCACTTAAGGTGGAATACATAGCAAGTCTGTACATATTTCAAAGTCCTTTCTGAGAAGTCTGTTTTAGTCCTCTCCCCCCAACAAAAAAAATGAGGTGAAAAGGTCCTCTTAGCAGTGACAGAAAGAGGGTAAAAAATTCATAATGTGAGTGAAAAACAGCAAAAACCTCTTGTTCTCACAGGAGTAACGAAGTATCATCTATTCTGATGCCCTGTGCTGCTAATTCTGCCACTCAGTTTACACCAATATAAAAATACAAGATAAACAAACTGGGCTTAAACTGTAGGGAGCTGTCTGGGTGTCTGCTGCTCTTTGTCTCTGATATATAATATTAGTGGATCACTGCACTTTGAGCAGTTAATTCACAGCTGTATAGACAATTCAATTTAACACTGAAAAATTCAGTTGTGGAGCTTTATTCTGAAAAGTTAGAAATTCCTTCAATGATTCTTAGAACACCTTTGAAATAAATACCTCTTAACTCCACAAATAGTCATGGATCCATTTGGCCACAGTGCTGTGAATTCTGAGCTCTTAGTTATCAGTCTTTCTTGCTGTTTATAATAGCTGAATATTGCAGTTCATGTTGAAAAACTTCAGGGAAATCAAAACATTTACAGGACTTACCACATGTACTCACAAAGCTCCTAAGTATCCTCCTCATGGCCCCATTGACTGGAGGACAGCTTTGCATTACGATGCAGAGATGCTCTTTTTATAGCTGTTTAAAAATGAATTAATGTATAGACTTATACTGCATTTAATTTCTGGTGTTAACTGCAAGAAAACGGAGTTATATTGACTCCTTCAGTTGTATTCGCATAACTGAAGTGTCTTTATGGGACAGATGGTTGAGCTCTTTCATAATTTACCTCGTTGTCAGGTGTGCTGACAGATGTCCCTGCCCTTTCCTCCTCCCAGCCTGGAGACCAGCTCCATATGTCCCTGTGCTTTCAGGATTCCACACATTAAACAATGAAACTTTGTTTAGCTCTTGCAATGTGTCCTCATGCCTAAAACAAATACATACAGTTTTTTTTCTGTGAAACATGGTGTTGATCTAGAAACTTCTAAGGTAAGTGTGATTTGGATCCTAAAAATGTTATCACAGGAAGTTACATGTATAACTGAAAGTACAATTTATGAACTGCTGTTAAGCTTAGTTTTCACATTGGAAGGAATTGGAAATTGAATCTCAACAGCTGCTGAGTTCAAGAAATGAGCAAAATATAAAAAATATTTATATATATAAAATTATCCCCGTGTAGTCCCCAGACATCTTTTTCTGAAATTGGTTTTGTCACTCCCTGACTAAAATGTACACTGATCAGTTTGGAAGGCAGCATTTGGGAGCTGTCTGCCCCATGCACTGTAATGATGTTTGCAGTGCTGGCAACTCCTATTCAATGGAAGTGTCTGACCAAGGGATCCTCCAAGGACAGTGCTGCTGATGGCTCTGGGAAGTGTCCTTGGCTTTGAGCACTGAGTTCTGGCTGTGCTGCTCTGCAGGAGAGTCATTTGCAATCCTCTCTTCCTTCATCACCTTCAACACATGAGACAGCGTTCCAGAATTCTGACTGGGCTTCATCTTCATGTCCATTTGTTTTCTTGCAGCTTGTCACTTCAATTCATAACAGTTAATAAAATAACAAAACTGTCAGAAAGAAAAATACAGTAACAGAGAGGTAAGTAGGCTTCTGGGCAAAAGCTGAGAAATGAACTTGAGCAAATTCTCAAACACACGCACACACAACTGCCAGCAGGGAATGGAGCAACTGCCAGGAACTTGGTGATGGCATTGGAAGCTGAACTTTCTTTTTGGATGTTTCCTAGAAAGTGGTTTTGAAACAGTAACACCAGATGCAATCAGGTATGTTCTTTCTCACCTGCTCAGAATACTGAGATAGTGGTGGTGTTGAAACATCAAAGTATTAAGATTTATGGAAGTTGGGAAGATCCTAGTTTGCACTGAATTCTGTATGTGCTGTTATTCCTTAAAAGTGATGAAAGAACTGTGCCTTTGCAGATTTGAGGGCTCAACAAAGACACTTTTGCTTCACGTTTTTACAGGTTTAAATCAAAATTTGACCCATATTGGAGCATATGAACAAATGTTTTAAGCAATTTAAATTGTCATTGGTACTATTATAAACTTAACAGTCTGTAACAGTTTATATCTTCCAGAGCTTTGTGGCTCTGGACGTTGAGGTTAGAGTTCATCTTTCTTTTACTCTACAAAATCAAATGTTGCAGGTAAATGCAGAAGCCTGGAAACTGTGGCTCAAATGAACAAGAGAACGGTACGAAGGTTAAGAAATTACTTTGAGAAAACCTGAGGGCCAAGAACAGTCGAAAATGTTTGCTTTACGGGTCAGAAATTGTGGTTTATCGGCGTGTGAATAGAGCGATGCTGGTTAGTGCTGAGCTGAGGCCACCTCGTGGTGACACCCGAGTGAGAGCTGAGGCTGTGCCGGCAAATAGCGCGGACAGGTTTCAGGAGAGCTTAGGGATACTTTTTTAGAACTGACATGAACAGAATTTCCTTGAAGATATCTGGAGACCGTCCTTGAGGAATGGGAGACAACCTTCTTCCCCTCCCCATTCTTCATTTGTACCGTTTTGTTGCAGAAAAAGATATTTGCTTGTTTTTATTCTTTTCAGGTATTTCAGTAACTCTGAGCAATTTGCTCAGCTTCTGAACAGCAGCTTATTTACACTGGAAGTGTTACTTGTCTGAAGTGTCAGGCTATTGTGCAATAGGCTTGTAAAAGCCTGGATGCAAACCTTGTCACATGCAAGTGAAATATCTGAAATAGGAACTTTGTCGGATTGCTACGTTTGAGTGATCACTAAAAATTTCAACCAGTGTCTTCTGACTGTAACTTTGTAGAAGACTTTCTTAGATGGCTCTAAATTGGAATAACTCTGTAGGCAATGGGAATGACTTAACAGAAAGAGCACCTGGTCTATCAAAATAACCCATTCCTTTAAAAAAAAGCTGAACAACAAAGCCCCCACATAAACAAAAATTACACAACAAACAAACCTCTTGTCTTGGCTTTTTGGAATTCTCTGGAGTGGTGGTGGGAAGCAAGCTGCACCCTCTGAACCTCTGGTGGTTTCTTTTATATATTTTAAGTTTTGATTTGAGGACTGAGGAGAGACCAGCTGTTGTTGGGGAAGGGGGGGTGGGGGTGGGAAATAGGCATTCTGCCATCTGCTGCTTTCCTACTAAACTGACTAATAAGAATGTTATCTCCTGTATTATCCATTCTTTGGTTCTGGTGGGGTCATAGTCATGCTCTGTAAAAATGCTGCTAGACTTTAAGGTATCTGATGCTTTTTTCAGTTCTAGAAGTTGACCCTATACTTTAATACCTGGTTTTGTAGGATTGGATGGATCTCAGTCCTTATTGGTCTATACATACGTAACAAAATGAACCATGATCTGAGTTGAAGGGTTTATACACATTTATATTTCATGGTCTGCAGCTGGCAGAGCCGACCTCATGTTTGGGTGAATAACAAGATCTGCTCTTAAGCCTGGGTACATAAGTACAATTCAGAAGGTATGAAGTGTGAATTATGTGGTAAATGACTAGAGATACTTCTGTAAGATGAGCCAGAAGACAGAAGTTGAGTTGAAGATGGATGTGAGTGCATCTCTTGGCTTATTTTCTGAGCAGACACATATAATCTCTCTGGGGTCCAGAATGGGGGATATATAGCAGTGATAAAGCACTGCTGGATTCAAATGAATTCTGCTGAGAGTTTGGACATCTTAACTGGGCTCAGTGTTGTATTAACTGTGGTTACACAGCCTTTGATTGGCTCCAAATATAAGCTGAACTCAGCAGAGGACTAGATATACAGGGAAATATTTGCCTCCACTCAGAGTGAAATTTCTAAGTCAATTTGAGGTTCTGGGACTATTGAAAGAGACCAGCAAAGGTTTACAGGTGTCCAGAGGGAGTTACCTTTCCAATTAACTTGCTGTATAGGAAATTCTATACTTATTTAGTTAAGTACTTGGTAGCTTTCTAGAGAACTGTACAGGCACAGTCTGGTAACTCAGCTGTGTTTTGGGGTGATTGTCTTGTATGAGAGTGACACTGGCTATGCAGGGAGCAAATTTATTTTAGAAAAATAGCTATATATGAATTACATCAACTCTGTTTTGCTATGAACTTGGTGACTTAGTGGATGGAACATAAAAAATACAGAACAGTGAGAATTATGAACTTTTATGGGGTTTGTAAATACATGAGTGATATTTTGAAAAGCCAATTTAGCACTCCACTGAATACTGATGTTAGTAGAAAGTGACAAACCATTTAATCTTATATTTTGCAACAGAAAAAGCATTATTAACTAATTTTTACCTCCATCTTTTAAATTACCCTTAAGACAAATAATTCAGTTTATGTATGTTTGTACTGTTCAATCTCTATTTCTCTCAAACTGATTATAAAAGCAAAAATGTTTTTCTGAGGCTTAATTGTAATGACTGGAAGACACTGAACTATGGCAAATTTAAATGGTCCCAACAGCTGAGGCAGTGTTTGATCAAATTAATTTAACATAGACCTACAAAGATAAAAAAATAAAGGCTTATTCAACAGAACAAGAACATTACAATTGAAAAATTCCCATTGAACTTGCAAGTGGAAAGGAAAAACAAAGGAAAAAACTTGAAAAGCAGAACTTTGCTAAATGCTAACACATCTCAGGGTCCATGGGTGGTGCTGACTGTCTTGAAGATGACTTTAGATTCAGTTTGAAGCATCTTGTGCAGAGATTGAGGGTCTCCAGAAGGGAGTGATCCATCTGGAACTGGATGCAGAGAGGAACAGGGAACACAGTCCTTCATTTCATATGTACCAATGTTGCCACAGAAGTTGGAGGCTCAGAATATTCACCAAAACTGTAGGTTAAGGTGTTTCCATGAAATCACCTTCAAATCTAACTGGTATATAACTGAATATGTATATTTATAACTGGTTTATATGCTGAATTGAAATATTTCATTATAATGATTCATTTCAATCTTAATTTCAATAGATGTGTTAATTAAATTTGATTATTCTAGTGGTATTATCCATTCTTCATATTCAGTATCTAACTATGAAGAAGCTGAGATGATTTTGTAGAGAGTAGAAGGGTTAAAGGTTTTTTGATATTTATCACTTCCCAGCTTTTCTCTCATGATTATAAAGAATCATTCAGGTCTTTTGAAGGCTGGCATCAACAGTTTCCTTCTGCCATGTCAGAATAGCTGTGATATGTCTAAGTCTCCTTACATGATGGGCAGTGTGTCAGTCCAGCTGAAATGTAATATTCAAAACTGGGAAGATTATTGATTGCCAAATTGACAAATTAGTTATTAGCATAGTAGAATGGATTATAAAATGTAGTACAGATGAAGTTTCAGAATATTAACAAAATTCTTTATCTTGAGATTTGGCGGAGCATGTGAGTAAGTAGCTGGCAATTCCACTGTCAAGCCTAAGGCAGTGCTAAATCAAGGGTTTAAGCTGTTAAAAAATACATCACCTTTGAGTTCGTTATCCAAAGGTTTTTTTTTCTCTTATTTTGCTCATGCAAAGAGGAGATCTTGCCTCTGGGCAGTGGCAGAGCTTTGTGACAATATTCCCTGGAGTTCTGAGCTGTGAAACTCCAAACAAAGACTTCCATGTCAAACTTCTGTCTCAGACTTTATAATTGATGTCAATGGTGCACTAAGGAACTTTCAGATGAACATGAAAACATAAAACATTCATAAGGAAGAACCAAACTCAACAATTTCTGATGGCAAAACCAGACTCTGCTTAAGGGACAACAGATGTTTTTTCATCTTCCATAATTTCAGTGTTTAGCAATATCCCAGGAGGAACCAACTCCTCGTCTAAGGTTTTGTTATCCTCCATAGATGGAAAATTACTTTGAAACTGTGCCAGGAAAATACAAATTTAGTTTGGATAACATAGATTCCATAGGTAAAAACTACATGGGGCAGCTGTGGTTTTGGACTTTATTTCATTCAGCTTCTATTCCACTTTTTCAGCTGGTCATAAATGTACACAGTGCCACTTGGGAGGTCTGCTCCCACCTTCTTCTGTATCTGAAAGTTTAGGTAAGGTTTGCTGAACTTTAAATGTAAACACAAAAAAAATAATAATGTGATATTTTGTCATACATAAAATATATCATATTTATATAATATAGAGCCACTTCAAATGCTAGCCCATTTTTAGCATCTTGGATGGTATGTTCTGGTTGTTGGATAGAGACGGGGAGAGAATTATTGAACCTTTGTTAGTACATTAATAATAAATGAAAATTCATTGAAGTAGATCAGAATTTTAAATAAATTGTGTAAGTTGAAATAAATATAATTAAGGAGTGATGTTTACTAAATTCATAGTGGTATCAGTGTGAAGTCTTTAAGGTTGTGGTTTTTAGCTTCCAAATTGCCTTTAGTGATGTAATCAGGGAAAAAAATCTGAGTTAAATGAATCTTCTCTTATACTGTATTGTTTTAAAAACACCTAAATGCCAAAAAAAATCAATCAAAAAACCAAACCAAAACTCTGAAGGTTGTAGTAATATTACATATGTAATAGCTACAAGTTAGGATGTCATTTTCTTAAAACTATTAAGAATTTTAATAATGAGACTGTCTTTGCGTGACTTTCTGAACCATTGCAAAGGTGTTTTTTGTGGGCCTAAATGCTGTTCCCCAGTGATAAGCAACTACTGGAAATAATTAATATAGATATTAGAAAATTTTTCTTAATGTTAGTCAGGAATTCATCGCCATAGTGGCAAAAGGTACTCCAGGTCCAGTGCTAATTATCCACCAGGTAAAGAAGAAACTCTTCTGTGGTTTCCCCAAATAAAACACCTGTTTGTTTATCTCTTTGTGATCTTTTTGCCCACTAAAATTTATCTCCCCTTGGGCTGCACTCCCACTACACTCTCATTCATTGAGTTCTACTCAAGTAATATTTTGCTGCCCCTGCCCACTCTCTGAGCCCTCTCTGGGGGAAGTTCTCATTTATCTCATGACACTCCAGCTACGTACTTGGTCCTTTACTGCTCTCTTCAACAGCACTATCTCAGGGTTTGTAATCCATTGTTGGCTCTAACAACTGCCCCTTCCTTTGCCTGAATTCCTGATTAACAGTTTGCAGACATCTGGACTCACCTCTTTTCAGTAGCCACTATATTCCTCCATATCTGATGCATTTTGAATTTTAGCATTGCTCTCCAGCGTTTTTACTTAATTCCAGATCTTACCAGCCATATGCTTATGAAATGTATTATGTGATGGGTTGAATGAAAAAAAGAATTACTGCATTGAATAGTACTGGAACTCTGTAATTCTGAAAGAAGAAAATCATGTTAGTGGAGCAATAGGTAGCTAGCTGACCTTTAGGGGCTGTTGAATTAATTGCACAAGGTCAAAACTCCTAAGCTAGGAGAGGAATCCCTAGGAATTTCTATCCAAGGTGAGTTTCTCAGGGATATTTTGTGCCTTGATAGTCTGTAGTCTGCTCAAACTGAATCTTAATAGACTCTCCCCTACCTTCTTAGAGCTGCTTTATCTCTATAAATATTCTCTTAGAATGAAAAGCTCATTTCTTGCAGTTTGCAGAGTTTCATGTTTTTGAAGGTCTATTCCACACAGTCTTGCTGAAGGATGTGGTGTGGATGTTCCCCAGTAGTGTGGAATTGAACTACAATCCATGAGGAGTGAACTGTCCCCATCACATGTGACACTAGGAGAGCAGATAAGTGGTTCTGGGTTTGACAGGCTGCTGACAGAATTTCTAGAGCAGTAGAAAAACATCTATGCTTGCTTTGTTGTGGCTTGTACAGCTGTTTGTGATGAGGAAAAGACTGGGGTTTTTTTACCTCAAGCTAATGAGTTAATTAGATCTTTAAAATTATTTTCAGCCTGGTTTAGTTCATGTCCCGAGGCCACAGGAGGAAGTGCTCACAAATCAATTTATTGGTGGCTGATGAGGCTACACCCTCAAGTATAAGCAGAGTTCACCTCTTCAGTTACTTGGCAAATTACCCTGTACCCATTTATTCCTCCAACTCTTTTTTGTTGTTATTTGAGGGTTTAGGTGAGTTTCCTTCTCTTCCTCTCAAACAAGTGATGAGAATACTGTGCCTGCACTTGTGATCCTGCTGGGATGCCCTTGGAAAGAATGGGAATATCCTGATCTTTGGGCAAGATTTTCAGTTTGAAATAATGGCTGTTTTTTTCTTGTTAGGTCCCTCAAGGGTTACTTTGCTGTACTGTGAGCCTTCACAATGTGTCACTCACTGGCCCTGTTTGCTGTCAACTGTCACTGTTCAGTTCTGGTGATAGTGGCACAACTGGTAATCTGGTCTATATGTCTACAAAGTATCTATAGTTTATTCTTAAAAAATGTTATCATTTAAAAAACAAACAAACAAAAAACAAGTTTTGAAGCCTTAAACTCTCCCAGATGTGTTTTTCCTCTAGCATTCTAATTATCTAGAATAGTCTATAAGTGTGAACATGAATTTGTCAGCTTTGAGTTCCTGACTTCCTGATTTTGAAATGCCCTTATTGAGTAGAAGAGAATTGATTTCTGGGTCAGGTGAAATGAATAAATTAAGATCTACTGACAAAAAAAAAATTTAATGTAGTCCTTACTGTCTTGAGCAGAGACCATAAGAGACAGGTCTCCAGGCATAACTTCACTTAGTTAAAAAAAAAGCCAAATAAATTCCCCCAAATCTGTTACTTTGTTTTGCTTCTATCAATTTATAGAATTCCTCAATCACAAAAAACTCCAGTTCTAGTGGCAACATGGTAATTCAAGTGCAAGGAATAATATTTTCAGATATTTTTATTTCATTTATTAGCACATTCCAACTTGAAAAATGCAGGAAAGAACAGAGCTACTAAAGAAAAAGTGGCTCAATACCTCTGCTATAGAGCAAGAACAGAAGCATAGATATGTATACATAGTGTCTCCATATTCCAAAACAAGCCTAAACTAAAAAGGAAGTTGAGAAAAGGGGAGATTGGAAGAGCAAGGAAAGGTTGCAACAAGCTGACATGGATCAGGGAAAGGGAGCAATTGGCAAGGGATCAAAGTTTCTCAGCAACTGTTAAGCTGTCAAAAAACCCCAGAAGAAATAGTGAGTGTGAACACTTTGAGGGTAGAATATTTAGGGGTTCTTTTGTCTTTATTGACTTTAGTTTTATGCATATTCCAAGATAATGAATTTTTAAATGGTGCTGTTGTGCAGCTACTTTTGGATGTGAGTTTGCTCTTTTTCTGGTAGAGTTGGGGGAAATGGACTGCAGAGGGTGTGCATCAGTTCTAAGGGATCATATTTGAGCTGGATATACCTTAGTAGAACTTTATTCTTTGTCCACGTCTTACAGTGAGCAACACTGTCCTTTGTTTAGTTGCATTATTGTTTTGTTTGCTTGTTTTTCCCATCCATGTGGAACACAAATTTTCTGTAGCTGGCTTGGAGCTCCATCCTGAATAAAAGAGTTCTCTGAAAACTAGGCTCACAGCTATATTAAACAATAGGGCAAGAGAAATCTTCACAGCATTAGGAGTTGATTATTCATGACTACTAAGAAACACAAAAAAAGTCTTTATTACAATGAGAATTAGACTGATTGTTCACAACAATGTTAGAAAAATCCAACCACACTGACCTCTGAATCAGCACTGAGTATTATTTAGCTGCAACACAGCAGTGAAGTCCTCAGGTAGTTAATTAACACTTTATTTTCCTGTTCAGTGAAATCTAGGATGCTACCAAAGAAAAGAAATAAATTTGAACTCAATTCTAGTCTGTCTTGTTTTAGCTGATAACTCAATGTCTCAAAATGTTTGGGTCTTGATTGTTTTAATCAAGGTTACCTTTTTGATTTCTCCAGGAAATTGCTTTTGGTCCTGGTATTAAACTGTCACTGATGTGCTACTTTAGCACTCCATAAAGGAAGTAAACATTTGTCTTGCAATAACTAGTGAGAGTCTGAGAGTGCCAGCTGGCTTTTCTGGGCATTCCTCAGAAAGGAAACGGAGCTGGAAGGAAACAAGATGACTTTTTTGTCTTTTCCCAGGATGTACCAGTAACACACTCATCAGTAATTAGAGGAATGTAATTATCTGAGAACTTCACTACTTGCCCTTATCACTGAAGCTGAAAAGCACGTGAGGTATCTTAGTTATTTCCTGGTTATTGGACAGTTATATTAAAATGTAAATGCTGTAACAGTTAAATAATTGCACACACAGAAAGTAAAAGAGATGCTCCACTGTCCACTTCTGATATATTTTGATCAATATCCCAAAGCAGATACTGAATGAGCAACTTCATCAATCGGCATTGAGTGGCGAACAGGGGTTTGGAGGAGCTTTAAATATCTCCTGCCACCTGTAATTTCTGAATTTCCATGAGCTTCTGTTATCAATGTTTCCCCACTCCTTCTGTATGGTCTTATTCCACAGCAAAAATGAAGGAATTTGTATTCCACAACCAACACTGTGACATGGATACATCACAAAAAGCAGGATCATTCTACAAAGCTGGTCAAGACTCTGGCAAGTTCCTCAGTTAATGAAGCCAGAGGAGTCTGTCCCTCAGGCAGCTACACCAGCTTAGAATGGAAACCAAGTAGTTTGAGCCAAGTGGCAAGTGCAGACACAACCTGGAGGGGGGTCAGCAATCGGCTTTGTGTGCAGTGGGTTGTAGGGATGCATTTTGTGAGCAGGAAGTTTGGATTCTGCTGGGTAAGAGGAAAGTTTCACTTCTTGCTGCAAAGCAGAGATGGCAAACATGTGCACAAAGTGGGGTTTCATTATGGACAGGTTGTCAGGCATCCGAGTTAGATACAGACACAAAACAACATTCAAGTTACGTAGGACAATCAACACCTTCAACTGGTGTGTTTTGGACACTGCCACCACCTGCTGCAGTTCCCTGCTGTGAGTTCCAAGATCTCTGATGTAGAAGCAAAGGAATTTTAGGCTCAGCATTTCTAGAGTTGCTTTCATTCCTTCCATCGATTAAGCTACATTATTCAGATGGAGTAGCTGGAGACACTGATTTATGATGTTAGTAGGAGTTGAAGCAATAGCTCTTGCTGTCACTTTCCTCTACAGTCTTCTGGGATCATTTCTCATACCCAGACTACTGTACAAACATTTTTGATGGGAACACCCATCACGCAGAGCTTGTTTAGCTGTTACTGGACACTTAAAAAAGAAGGTAAGCTATTTATCCTAGTTATTAATTAGAATGTATTTAAGTCTTGAAGCATTGAAAGTTTACTAAGACTAGTGCATGTCCTGCAACATGACATGGTAGCATGGACTTTACAAGCATTTTCCAGTCTATAGTAATCCAACTGGTTTTATGTTGAAGCTGAAATTTCACCCTATTTGAACCCTAAATCTAAAATGGACTCCTAAAGCTGTACTTCAGAATTCGTGTAGGTGTGATGCCATATGCAGAGCCTCTCCATAAATAACATGGGTGATCCTATTAAATATTGAGATAGCATAAAAATGCCATGATTTGGCCCTGAATTTGATAAGCACACTGAGTGTGTATTTTAGTGTAGGAAGGGACAAATATTTTTGAGGAACACCTGGCACAGTTTTACTCAGTGTTCTTCAGTAACATGATTAACAAGTAATTTTTTCCATAACACAAGAATGTTGTGTTAATAAGAAAAAAAATGAGAACAGGATGAAGTTTGTAGGTTTTTTTTTTAATTATTAGGGTGTTTTTTTCCAAAATGAGAACTCTGGATTACCTCTTGAGTATGATTCTTACAATTTCGGACAGCCTTAAACTATGTCTACACATCACACTAAGTCAAAATAACTGAGACATATGCAAGATAAGCAATGCTTTCCATCCTTTGTTCCTTTTAATAACAAGACTGAAGACAACACATATAACTATTATTATTTAAACATAATTATTTCTGGCTGTTTTGGAGCTGTTTTAGGAGGTGAGGTTGGATACCTTGATGGCTGAACAACTGTCTTCAAAAGAAAAGTCAAAATATTGTTTGTCCTCTCTGTAGCAAATGCATGTACCTTGTTCATCCTGTTAATGTGTGTTTTCTGTCTCCTTCATGGGGGTGTTTCTGGAATGTTTCCCAGTCTCATCTTCCTGATGTGTCTGTGGGTTGTCAGTAACAATTGTTTTAGGTTTCATGTATGGATTTAAGTCTCACCAGAAGTTAAAAATCATGTTTTTTGTAGTCATAAATGAATGTTTGGCATAATAATAATTCACATCTGAAGTGGGAGGGAAAAAATGTCAAATCAAGAAGTCCATGAAGACAGAATGGCCAACAGCTGTTGGCCAAATCCTGGAGTATAACTGAATTAGCAGATCCCATTTCTGCTGGCCAAAACTGGTATGAGACAGCCCTGTATACCAACACAGCAGAGAAACAGGAGTCTTTCAACTCTCATTAGTTGTTTCAGCTTGAGTTAAGCAGATAGGTCTGCTATATGTGACAGAAGTATAAATGATCTACCATAATAACAGGAAAAAGTGTCTTTTTTAGCTTGAAATTTGCAAAATCTATTCTGCAAATTTGAGTGTCATTAAATGAAGCTCCTTCTCCAGGTAAGTTTTTCTTACAGGGGTAAGTTAATACATCTGAAGTCATCAGAGCTGCAGCTGAAAAATGTGTGTGGATAATGAATGAGTAGCAAGTACTTAATTCAAAAAAAGATTAGATGTTTTGAAAGAAAACATCATGATATTATTTGGCCAAAAGCAGTTACCTTATGGCAATATTTGGCCATTCAAATCTTCTCTTTCAGAATGCCATTATTATTATTTAGGTAGGGCTGTTACTACAGAAGATGTTGCCTTTAGTAATATATTGAGTTAATTTTACCTTGGGGCAGGATTTAGTGCTACAGCTGAGCCTTTTAGTGGCTTTTTTTTCTATTATTCCCCTGTAAGACTCATGTTGTTCTGAGGGTTTCTCCTTATAGGATAGATGTTCTCCCAGGTTAATCAGAGAACTGATGTGCAAAGCTCCTACTGTGCTTCTTGAATTTGCCATTGATGCTGCTGCTCCACTTCTTCACTTTGGGTCACCTGTTCCCCAATTCTCTGACCTCACTGGTGTGCTGCTCAGCTGAGAAACCAAAAGGCATTTATGCACCTTTGATCAGGACAGATTATTTTGGTTTAAACAGCATTTATGCACTAAAGCAGTTCAGCATCAGGGTTGTCCTGTACCCGTTGCTCCCTGAACATGATTTCATGGAAGAGCTCTGTGCTATTGTAACAGGAAGATGCTGGAGTGATGTCAGAAGACATGAGTCAAAGAGTCTGTGCTCATGGAGCTGTGACATTGTTCTGAGTGCAGCCTGAAGCTCTGGGGATGGGATGCCCACAGCAGCACAAATCATACGCTTCATTTGGGATAGGAGATACTGAGTCACACCTGGACAGTACTTTGCCTGCATCTTGTAGCATGTTGAGTTGTTACAGCTAATTCCTAGAAATTTTCTGTCTCAAAAATAAGTTTGTAAAATCTAAACTGATGGCCCACAGATGAAGTGCTTTGGGACTGAGCTGTGTCTGCGCAGGTGCAGAGGAGCTGCAAAGGCACAGTGAGTCCAGAGCTGTGGGACAGGTGGGATGTGTGAGCACACTCACACTGACCTCCCAACACCACCTCAGTGGGTGATGACTAACCTGGCAAGTGCTAAATTCAGAATGGGGAGTCATCTATAGTGAACTGAACCTTAAAAAGGTTTGTAGCATAAGATTAAAGAAAGAGCAAATGTAGGAAGAGAACTCCTGTTGCCGACATTTCAAATGCTGAATTCATTCCTGGCCTTTGTGCTCGTGGAAATGCTCCAGAAGGAACAAGCTTGACCTGGGAAGGCCCTCTGTGGTGATGAGAGTTGCTGTTGAAGGCAGGAATTGAAAGGGACTTGAAAACATTATCTTTTCCTAAAGTTCTATGAGCATTGTTGATAACCTGTCATAGATTACTAAATATCCATGAAGAGCAGTGATAGTTGTTCCTCATTGTTATTATATTGTCACTCATTTCCATAAGCCTTTAAAAGCTAAATACCATGTGCTATTAGTCTGTATACTTCCCTAAATACTTTGGGTAAAGAAAAACAATCTCAAATGTCTTATATTGTATTACTGTGATGGGCCTTGACCACTAACAGTCTATATTGAGCATAATAAAATACATCAAAATTATCATTATTCAGAAACAAGTTGATATTTCTCACACTTTTTTTGCCCTGCCATATGGGAAAAATAATTTGGTGGAAATTGTGAGAAGATCTAGTTAAGATATTAATTTTTGTTCTCATAGGTGATGTGTTGTTTTTCATTTTAAGATGAGTCTCAGGGCTTTGGTTTTTAGAGGGAATAAATACAACAATAAATGTCTAAAAGGCAGTGAAAATTACATGAGATTTTTCACCATGGAGGCTTCAACAGCTGATCTAGATGAGTGCTTAAATAACTATGCAGATTTCTATTGGTTAATGGGCTGATAACTTTCTCTGCAATTCAGTAGCACCATTAAGTGATTGTTATCCAATTTTGGAAAGCACTTTAAGATGAGTAATGGCTCAAGATTTATTCTTTTTGTGTGTAAAAATAAATAGTGTGCACATGTAGGTGTTCATGAGTTTGAGTCTAAAAGAAAGCTTTAGATATTCATTATCTGAATAGCAAACTGTAGTAGTGCATTTAATTTGACAGATGAGCATTGAACTGGTAAAGAAATTATGATAATGGGACTTGAACAAAGTAAAATACAACTTTGATGGTGAAAAACTACCACCAAAAAACACCCACACAAAAAGCCACAGAACTCCCCATGACTTTTAAAAACTTTTTTTTCCTTGAAATTATTTGCAGCCTGAATAAAAGTATTCCTACAGATGTTGGAGTTCTTAATTCTAAAGAAGTTTAAGGAAAATAGGTCTCCAAGATCGAAAAAAAAAAAGACAAGTAATCAATAAATACAACCACAATATTTGCATTAAGGAGATCCAGAACACTTAAGAGAGATTTTGGCAGTGATTCTATGGAGTGGGTCAGGAGGCCTACTACAAAAATCTGAGTATTTCTGTCTGTATACACAAGTAATACCCAAAGTATACAGCTTAACATATTTTGACATGGTTAAATATTTCTTAGTCTGCCTTTTGCAACTGTGCTGCTCTCTGGAAATATTCTCTGTGATTTCTTGGAGCAGTTTCATTATTGCTAGGGAGCTTGAAAATTTTAAATGATACTTTGTGTAATGAGCTTCAATAGAAAGAATAAATCTTTTTCTTAATTATAACAAAAAACTTTGGGATTGAGGAAAAAAATCCCTATAACTTTAATGCATGTTAATTTAGATGAGTGATTTCACAAATTTATTTTACACAATTAAAGTTCTCTTTCTACAAAGGCTTTGGATGAACTAATAAGATGGTTGGACAATATTTTTAAATATTGATTATAAATTTAGTCTTTATACAGTTTTCCAGATATAAGGGGAGGATTCTTTTAGTCCCTTCTTTGGGAGGTGGTGGTTAGAATAGTAAAAAGAAAACTGAATCCTGAGCACTTCCATGTTGTCTCTTGCACTTGTTCTTTAGATGATTCCTCTGTAATATTTGTGCACACATCTCTATGTAACTTTCGTTGACCTCACCAAAGCCTTTGACACTGTGAGCAGAAAAGGCCTGTGGCAGATCTTGGAACGATTAAGTTGTCCTCCCAAATTCCTCAAAATGATTATCCTGCTACATGAGAATCAGCGTGGCCAAGTCAGATATGCACTCTCTGAGCCCTTCTCAATAGCTAGTGGTGTGAAACAAGGTTGCATTCTTGCACCAACTCTATTCACCATTTTCTTCAGCATGATGCTCCAAAGGGCCATGGCAGACCTCGATGAAGATAACGGCGTTTACATCCGATATTGTACTGATGGGAGCCTATTCAACCTAAGGCGACTGAAGGCTCACACCCAGACCCTAAATCACCTTGTCCCAAGGGGAGTTGCTTTTTGCTGATGATCCTGCCCATGTTGCTCACACAGAAGCAGCTCTGCAGCGCTTAACATCCTGCTTTGCAGAGGCTGCTGAGCTTTTTGGGCTGGAAGTCAGCTTGAAGAAGA
>VXBA01003836.1:453789-467246 GCA_013399895.1 Serilophus lunatus
ATTGTACTGTCTACTCTTTTATGTGGGTCTGAGTCATGGGTCATCTACTGCCATCACCTGGGACTCCTCAAATGCTTCCATCAGCGCTGCCTCTGTGCAATCTTAAACATCCACTGGACTGACTATGTGACTATTGTTACTGTCCTTGAACAGGCAGGGGTCACCAGTATTGAGGCCATGCTGCTGAGGATGCAGCTGTGCTGGGCAGGGCACGTCTCCAGGATGGAGGATCGCCGCCTCCCTAAGATTGTGCTCTGTGGTGAACTCGACACTGGCTGCCACGACAGAGGAGCCCCAAAGAGGAGATACAAGGACTCCCTGAAACAACATCTCAGTGTTGGTCATATTGACTGACTGCCATCAGTGCTCCACTCTGGCCTCCAATCGAGAGACATGGAGACACACCATCCATAATGCTGCTGCCTCCTTTGAGAAAGCACGTAGAGTCAGTCTTGAAAAGACAACGCAGAAAGAACCGTGTCTCGTCACTACCACCTAAGGAGACTTTCCACTGTGCTTTTTGTAACCAGACTTGCCTGTCCTGCATCAGCCTTTTTAGCTACCAGTGCAGTTGCAGCAAGCGTGGGTAGAGCCCTTCCCATATCTTCGTTCGCGAAGCCTAGCCATGATTTGTGCACACATGGAACACAGTGCTCAGTTTTCATTTGTTTTTTCATGGCTTTGTTTATCCTGACAAATGGTCCATTCAGTCAGAGGATAATTAACTACTTGGTATTTAGTTTTGTAGCAGCAAAGAATAAGGGACAGAAGTTGCTTTCAGAGGTGAAAGTTCTAGCTCTAATTTCATTTAATTCATCTCTTGGAGCTCGGCATCATCTCAAGGTGGCTGACATGAATCTATTGAATAAAATGTATAGATTGGTTCAGAGCCTCTGGATGTTGAAAATTCATTGTGGTTCTTTGTTACATTGTGAGTCATCATTTTTAGTAACTTCTCCATCTATTGCAGTGGGCAGAATGTGAAAATGAGCCAGATGTTACAGTACTTCAAGCCTGTTCTGGAGGTCACACAAAAATAATTCCCAACTGCACCATGCTGAGCAGCTCAGGGAAACTGGTGTTCAGATATGAAAGAATCATATTCGTGGCAGTAATACATGGTATCAACATGGGGAACTTAATGAAATTTATCTTAAAATAGTTTTAGTTCCTGTAGAGAGGGTTGAATGTGCATAAGAAGGTCTCTGCTCTCAGCATTCCCTGCTACCTATAGAAATAGGTAACTTTGCTACTGCTGGTATTTTTCTTTTAAGAGATATTTAATATTGTCTAAGGAAAAGCTTGAAGTAGAGTAGGGCACTATAATCATTACATTTCTCTTTAAAATGGTATGAACAGTATGCCTTCCATCTGAGTTTCCAGAAGCCTTTTTTTCTCCACTGATCCCAGTCTTCAAGGACACTTTTCATAAAATCAAGCAAATCACAAACACACACAGGATGAAACAATGCCTTGGCAACAACCCAGAATTAAAGACCAGCTTGTTATAGTCAGGTAATATAAGTGTCAGCTCAGCCCTTGATACCTGGGTAGGATCTCTTACTTGCTGTGGCCTTAAATACACAACTTATCAAGTAGGTAATGGCAGTGATAACCATTGAGTTACCAAGTAGTTGATGAGTGACATACAGAGACGCTCTGGCATTGCTGAGAATGTCCTTCTAAAATGAAATAAGGACCTTAGAACATCAGGGAGGATGAAGGTGAACACGCAGAAGGGAAACCTTGCTGTTTAATTTGCTTGAGTGCTGCCTCAAAATGTACATGCATAAAAAAGGCACATTTCCTGCTGGCTTTATGTGGACATGGTAAATTTGTCATCACCGAAATGTGATGGCATTAAAATCTGATGCCAGCTCTGCAGAAATGTTTGTGATCATAACAACTCAAGCTGGCTTGCCTAGAAGCATTCTTAGGAGAAAAGACACTGCTATAATAGCAACCAGATTGGGTGGGAATTTGAATGTGTCTAGCCTAGAGCATAATTTTGAAATTAGTACCTATCTTGCACATATTTTAGGTACTGATGTTAACTGAACCCTGGAAAAGTGATGTGGGAGGGATAAATAAAGATAATACTGAGTTTTAATAATGGTAGTCAATACAATAATACTGAAAATTAACAGCCAAGGTTCTTGTTCTTTTATACTTAGGCAGTAATTTATATCCTAAGGAATAGAATTAAGGTGTGAGTAACCAGTGATGTCAATCATAAGTGTTGTCAAGATAGTTGATTATTTTCCAGCTTATGACTTTATTTTGTTCTGATAAAAAAACCAACATCCAACTCCCTCTCATGTTCTATGAGTTGGCCTTTCCCCCTGCATGTTTACTCTGTGTAATTACACTAAAAAAGATTTCAAATCCAAAATGCTGGATCAAAAAAAATATCCTGTGGTTGTGTGAAATGGAGAAGTAAACAGTTCAGATTTCCAACTGAAACTCCAAAGCCTTTGTTTAGCATTTGCTAAATCTGTCTCCTGTCTGTTTTGGGTTCTAGAAATGCTACTTCAGTAATTAACTTGTTAGAAAAATTCCCAGTAATGTGATAAAATTGTATTTCATGCACTTGAACCGATTCCAGGTTGCCGGTTTACAAAAGACGATTTCTATCCCAATTTCTGAAATTACTTCTTAGCTTTTGGCACAAGGAAGCTGTTGTACAACAAGAAAATGGTAGAGAAATCTGCATCATAACCTGATCAAGAGTGAGCACTTTAACAAATAAACTGATCCATGCTTCCTGCAGAAACTACTTTTCACCTTCTTAGTTCATCTTAATCTCTAGTAAGAGAGTCAGTCTATTGCTTCCTTTTTGTGGTCACATCTTTTGGATTTTCTACCCAGATGAAAAGCTAACTTGCTATTGTTCCCTCAAATCTTCACCAGTTAATGCTTGTTTAGTCACTTGTCTTGATTACAGTCCCCTGTTCCACCTACCACCTATTTCTGAGAGTTAAATACCAAGCCCAAGTGGACCAGCTGGTATTTTGTATTCACCACCTGGTGCAGAATAAAGGCAAAGCTGTTGTAGCACAAATAACCCCAATCCAGGAGCTGTGTTGTCTCAGTCTGGCTGTTTGTCAGTGGTGAGCTGTGTGTGAAACACCAAGCAGGTGTGGATGGTATGGGAACCATGGGCAATGGACCCTGCCAAGTGGGACCAAAATTGCCATTGGCCAAGGTAAAAAAAGAGAAGAGGAATTATAAGTCAGACTAACAATGAGAGTGAAAATAGTGATTTTAAATGGCAAAATTTTTGTTTGTTTGACAGTTGTTATGGAGGAAAGAGGCAGTTACCAGCCATTTAGCAGCTGAATTGAAAGTTAAAATTCAATACTTGCTTAATGAGCACAAGATAAGCAGATGCTTTGAATTTTTATTCATGAGAATTATGTAATGCACTAATGATTCCATGATATCGAGACTACCCTCAGTCCAGGATTTGTCTCTGATTTTCAGTGGGCTAAACATTTTTGTAATGAATCCAGAAAATTACCTGGGAAATTACTTGGCTCATTCAAGCAAAAAACCCAAACCAAAAAGTATATGAAGTTACTCTCAAACAATCTGCATAAAGCTAATGAACTGGACCACTGTTATTAAAAAGGGATTTGAGTATTTTCAGCATAAAAGAAATGGGGGGAAATGTTGCTTTATAATAAAATTATGGCTTGGAAATATGGTCTTGATCAAGTGTCCAGCAAGTCTGCACAAACTGCCTTATTTTCATTATTATCATTAGCAGTTTAGCATGTATCTGATTTGGGTGTTGTTTGGATCACTTAATTTGTGATGTTCTGTTTGGTGTGTTGCATATAAATTAATCAACAGCTACCAATTCTGACCTACTGGGCTGTGTAAACTAACCTATCTTCATATTTTTCTAGACAAAATCTCAGTTGTTTTAAAGATATACGGGAAGTGAAAAGGGGCCTTTACTAACATTTCCTGTCTTAGCCCCTAATAGTAAGGATGATATTCTGGCGAAGGACAAGTACGTTTCCCTTGAAAAAAATTCCATCTGTGATGTGAGTTTTGCTTTTCTTGTACTTAAAGGTGTATGATTGTATATGAAGGACAATACAGAAGGCGTAAAGCCCAGTAAAAGGTATTTTAAAAAAAGGGAATAATAATTTCTTTAGACTATTCCTGGTGAGGAAGTAATCTACAACATTAGACATCTTTAATTATGTTTATCCTATTTATTCTAAGGCATAAAACCTCAGGCTCTGAGATCATCCTGGCTATGAAGTCAGGTTTTGGAGTCACTGTAGGTTAAATTGATTTTCTGGTATTCAGAGACAATTTTTTTCAGTCATAATGTGAAGAAGTAAAAGGTTAATTGCATAGGGCCTTTTTTGGTAATTTGTTTTCTGTTTGTGAAGAGGATTGTCAAGGGTGAATCATAAAATGGTTCAATACCTCTAGAGAAAATGATAGAAAAGGAATTAGATAATGGGATCCTGAGACAGTTCACATAAAAAGTTATATAATTTCAGGATTTCTCTCCTATTTCTTCCACAGTGACAGTGAATGAGGTTATAAAATTAAAATGTGTTTGAAATCAGGCCTATGAGACATGATAGATGCACCATCTGTTGGAGTTCTCTGAAAGGAGTTTCAAGGGCAGGATCCTGGAATATCATTTGAAGGGCGTTCTGCCCTCTCTGTGTCCCCTGGTACTGCAGGATTTGGAGATGGATTGTAACACTCCTGAATTAGTGGATTACTACAATTCGGACCAGTGAGATGCTATCATTTCTTGTAGTGTCAGGTGTGTACAAGGCCCTGCTGGGCTGTGATATTTGGATTCTTGGCCTTGTTCATTTTGTCGTATCTTTCCCCTGCACTTTCATACGTTCTTCCTTCTTCTGGAGTGAGAGAAGTGTGCCTTAGTCACCCAGAACTGCTTTTGTGAAACATAATTAGGAGCTTATAACTCCAAAATGCACTCAAACCATGTTTTCAGAGGTCATGCCTTCAAGCCTGAGAGTGGCCGACAGGTATATGGTTCTGGTTTTGCCCTTTGGTATCAAAGTAAAATTTAACAGTTGCCACCAGAGAGAGAAGCTTTATTTTCTACATTTCTTCCTTTGTTTCCATACATTGGCATGTCGATTAAAGGAGACATGGTTTCTCTTTAAAAATAGTGTTTCTAGGCACTTTCAAGTGACTTCTCTTGAGAAAAGACAACCACAACCACAAAGAAGTCTGTTAATTCTGGGCCCAATACGTTATCTGCCAATCTTCACGCGAGGGATGTTGTTAATGTTTAAGGGTTTCATTTGTACTTTTAAAATGGTTTAACTGTCTTAAAATTTCAAAAGACTGAGCAAATCAGTCTGAAAGTGGAAACGAGTTGAAGCAACACTTTTGAGTCTTTTGTGTCCATTAAATCAACAGTATTTGGCTTTCCAATCCGCAACTATATTGGATACAGTCTGCTCTCGTTGCACTGGGTTTACTGATCTTCTATAGAAAATGAAAGATCAAGCTTGAAAACTTCAATTCTAATACCTTGGAATAACCATTTTACAGTTTTATTTCCAAGTATTGGCTTGGAAGAAAGTGTGAGAAAGCCTGTGCAACCTGCAAATTGGAAGAATGCTTTTTTGCATCAGGACAATCAGGATCATCCTGATGGTTCCACTGGGAAATGTCCTGTACTCTGTTTGTTGGCTGGGTTGTTTGTTTTTTTTCCCCTGGAGCATGAGAATATGGAATTAGAAAGCCCCAAACAAGCAAACAATCCACAAAGTGTATAAATTAAATATACAAAGCTTTTTGAAGAGGAAAATTCAATACAACACTTTCAGATCCTTCATTCTTTGGCTTTCCATCCCTTTCATACAGTGTGCAGAGCAGATATTGAAGAATGCTGTTAAAAATACTATTCTACAGCTGTCCAGATCAATGTACATACATATGTAAGCACTTACAGGGAAAAGTTGGAATTTTCTCTAGTCCTTTGCTTTCAATTACCATATCCATTAAAGATATCCATAAGGGAAAAAAAATGTCTACTGTCAAAGACCACAAAATGTTCACATTAATAAAACATTGCATATTTACAAAATACTTCTAGTCCTTTATATTTAATGTAGACTTAGAAAAATAATACTTGAAACATGCTTTGTCAGGCTCAGACTGCTCTATAACCTTGTGTGTATTATAAATCTTCATAAACTGGTAAATGGAGGGCAGGAGGCTGCCTTGCCAAGGTCATAGCTCCTAAGTAACAAAAAAACAAAATCCAGGTTTTCTGGTTCCTGCTTTAAGCACTAGATATTTCCTTTCTGTACTCAAAAGAATTTTTTAATGTGAGTGTGTTGGCATAACAGGGATTTAGCAGCCTAAGCTTTGTGCTGAACAGATTTTTAAACTTCTGATGTTATTGAAAACTTTTCAATGTCAGGGATTGGGAACCACTATATATGAATAGAGGAAGACCTGAACCTCTGATGCCAGCACATGCTAAACGATATTTTAACTTCAGTTGCTGCATCTTTGAAGCAAAAATTCTAGGAAGCCACTTATTTTTCAAAACCAGACAGTTCTTGACACATTGAGAACTGCAAACCATCCACAGGTGAGGTAATGGGACGTTTCACATTGTGGCAATGGCATTGCTCATTCTCTGTGTAAGTGCTAATAACCTTCAATCACAATACACAAGTGATTAATAACAGCTTTGAAGGCTTTATTTGCTGTGAAGCTGCCAAGACTTTCAGATTAGTTTTGTCCTTCAAGACAGTGTACTTTTTCCACTTGAAAAGGCCTTATTTAGAGTAATAGTGTATATTGTCCTATCCTTCTGATTTGGGTTTCAAACTGAGGAACTAGCCAAATATTGAAAACTTTAAGCATTTGGGCTATGAAGCTGATAGTCTTTATCTGAAGGATTGCTTTGCTTCCAAGAATGGAGGTTTTAGCTCTTGTCCAAGAGCAGTATTCATTTCAGGGACTACTGCTCTGATAACTTTTGTATTTAATACACATCAGGGATTGAGCTAGAAGCCTGTATTAGAATCTGTACCTATGATTGTATCCCTCTAACTGTGTGTGGGTTTTTTAACAATTGCTGGTTTAGACAGCCAATTTATTATGCCTTGAATTAAAAAAAAGAAACAAACAAAAACAAATGAAAACAAACAAACAAAAAACTCACCACCCCTCCCCAAAAAAGTCATCTGATGCAGAATCTCTCAAAACTGCTTACTGTCAGTTCCTAGCTGAAACAAAACAAGCTCAAACTAAGGAATTACTGTTTCACACAGCAGTGAAGGTCACAGATTATGAATTTTGCCTCTCCACTCACTCCTATAACCATTGGCAAAACCTGCTATACCCTGAATCAAAAGTAACACCCTCAAGCCTGAAAGGCTGTCATTCTGTGACCTCCTTAGCCTTTTATATATTCCATAAGTATTTAAATTAGTTTTTCCAATTGATTCTGTACTTCTTTGCAGAAGCATTATATGCTCTGCAAACAGAATAGAATGTCTTGAATATTGCCTGCTATATGCAAGCCGTGTTCTTACGGATTACAGACTTTAAGAACAAAATACTTACCTACCAGGTAGATTCTTTGTGATAAAAACATGTAATAGGCCTTGTTTTGCATTTTTTTTCTCCTTTTGTCTTTAACTTACTTAAATGCTGAGTATGAAGCAGACAATGTGTAAAAACCTGTGTGTGCTTGTGAGCTGTGAGACAGGTGAGTCAATGGTTAATGCTCTGTAGCTGATGGAATATATGGCACAGGAGATAGCAGAGGGGATATAACACGGAAGGCTTTCTAAGTTGTTTGTTGTGTAATACAAATTTAATATAGAAGAGCTTAATTTAATTTACTAAGCTTTTAGTAGAACTACTTTTTGTTTACTTATAGGCTGTAATTTAGAATGGTTTAACGCATTTAAAATGCTTTCAGCAGCAGTGAAGGTGCATGATCCCACCTCAGTGCTGGTCAATTAACTTTGTGGTACTTCCCAGTTTGACTTCCACCACCTGAGCAACAGCATATTAGGAACTAGATTAAGGAGCAAGTGAATTCAATACCATCCATTATTAGAATTAAACTGGCAGAATAAACTAATTCCAAATTTCAAGGACAATTGCAATTCCGTCTCTGAATCTAAGCAAGAGAGAAAATAGATGATTTAAGTTTGTGATCTCCTCCATAATTGCTCTGCAGGGGAGTCCTGCTCAAGTGGCAGAAATCCTGTTCAAATTCTTTGCTGCTCAAAGTTCCTGCTCTCTGTGTGCTGTGCTGTGATTGCTGTGTGCCAGAGGGCATAGTGCCATAAATCTTCTGTACTAGCACATCTCACAATGGGAATGGATTTATGAGTCAAGGTGTACTGGTTGCTGATAATCATTTTTAACTGATTTGAGGGGAATATAGAGCTTCCTTCCATTACAAGACTTTCTAATCGATTTAACAGTTCACAGCAAGTAGTAGCCTTCAGTAGTGTCTTAGAGCTGCTGTTTTCATTTTATAGCTGAAGTATTTTAAGAGCAGCTCATGCTTATTTCAGTAAGTGTACTATTTAAAAACAGACACAGATGAAAACATTGTTTGCTCAGCTTAATACTTTCTTAACAAAGAAAACAAAATGTTTTCCTAGCTAACAAAATAATTAACAAAAAAACTTTCTAAAAGCTGTTATTCACTATTTAATAATCAATTTTCCTTTTGAAGTGGGAGTAGAAAATAGTGGTGTCTTCATGTAATTTGCGTCATTAAACCCCTGAGGGCTCAGATAAACTTAATGCTGAATCACACTGGGTTTGATTTTAATGGAATCTATTTTTCTTAGTGCTACTCTCATTTTCCTATTGGATATACAGACTGTAATTTTGGCTGAATATGCATTTTAAAATCTCACAGATTCAAATTTTACCTCTTCAAACGACCAAGATAACGATGCCCTGGGCATGAGATGGGTGTGACGGAGCTTCCCGAGGCAGCGAGGGAGCATCTGCAGGGACCACGAGAGGGCACCGCGACACCAGCCAGGCTCTGCCTGCGCCGGTGGCACGGCCAGGGACCGCTCCAGGCCGAACATTTTAGGTGTCCTGTCGCGTGCAGTGCTTCGAGAGAGCATCGTTCAGTTCTTGATGCGATGCGCTCTGAAATAGCGTGGCAATATTGACATCTGTCATATGAAACCTATTTCTGGCTTCTAATAAAAAATCAAGTTCAAATTCCTCAGCATTGACAGGGTACCCAAGTGTAGCTTTATGTCCTTTTTAGGGAATGTGCTGAGACTTTATTTAACTTGGTGTATGTCATTGCTTCCCAAATGATTGCATCAGTGACTTTAAAATCAGGCGGGGTTTGATCTTAACACACATCAGCTCCATCATGTGACGAAGCATTAAGCGATGTGTCAGATGTGCTTGAGAGCTCCTCTTACAGCTGTTCAGGGAACTTTGTGACTTAGGATAAGGCTCATGGCTTGATTCCTTTGAAGTGATTAAAATTAGCAATTTCCTCCCCACCCTCCTGGTTGCTGCTGGTGGTGGAGGTTTTGCAGGTAGCCCTGCAGCTTCTGAGGTGGCCTTTTGTTGCTTGAACCAGGGGACCAGATGTTTGGATTCCTTTAATTGGTCTTACTTTTTGCCCATAAACTTTCAGTTTTCAGGACTTCATCCATCTGACCGGTTCCCATCAGGCCTCTAGACAACTGACAATTGTGTATTCAGAAAGGATGAGCATTTGGGAGCCATCAGATGTGCTGCACATGTGCAGGCCACATGGGCACCCCCAGTGCAGGCAGGGCTGTGTTTCTCAGACTTGTCACACTTCCTTCCCAGTGTGTGCACATGCAAAACTACCCAGGAAGTCCCCGACGAGAGACACGGTGACGTTATGGATGCCACACCATGTAATTTATCTTGAAACGAACTGCAAACACTTGTGCTTGCGTGTTTTGTGAAGGTCGTGTTGGAAGTTTAAAATTATCTAGAAGGAGGGCTTTTCTTGCTCTCGCCTCTCCCCAGGCAGCTGCCATCACGGTCTGGTTTTGCCCACCCTGCTCCCAGAACTCAGTTCTCTTAAACTGCAAGGTGAGGGTACTGATGGATTTTGTGAGGATGTCAGTGGTCGGTTCAAGAGAAAAGGCAAGGTAGAAGTGCTTAGGAGACAGCACTGCTTGAATGTAGCTATACTTTGAGCATCTGCTTAGTAAATATTCTCCCATGCTAGGAGCAAAAAAAGTAAAACTACTTTTTTTCTTACTTGGAAACAAATAGATTAAATAAAATATTATGTACTACATAGACAGTTTCCAAATGAATGCAAAGATGTTCTAAGTAGTGAACGACTCATTTTCTCAGAGAAATTATTGAATTTTTCACTGCAGAAACAGCAGGCAAGATTTAAATCCCTGCTGAGCAGACAGCACACCTTTGATAGCCATCTTGTTGTAAGGGGTTTTACATATATGGAAATGCTGGTAGTGTCTAATACTTGAGGAAACTCTATAGATAAAAGCTGTCCAGCTTTAGATGGCCCCTAAAAATAACTTGTCTAAGTTGATATAAATACAAATAAGAAACACTTTATATATTCAAATTGTACTGTAATCTATAGTTTTGTGTAACAGGGACTTTTTTTGCCAGCTCCTGGCAACTGCAATGAGCAAGAAGTCATAGTGTGTGTGTGAAGGAAAACCAGCAGAGGTAACACACTGCTTCACATAGTCTTGAGACTGTGGCCATCGCCTTTGAAGAGTTATTTCAACTGTGCTGTAAGAAAATGTGCCTCAGTTTTTACAAGAATTAAACATATTTCAAGTATAGGCTTGGCTTTCAGCTTATCTATTTTTCTGCCATTTAGTCTGGCTCACTCGTCTTTTTCCAGGAAATGTTGTGAGAGATCAGCAGTGAAGCACAGAACATGCCAACTGCCTTCCACGACAGTATTGAAGAGGTTTTAGTTTTGGGGGATTTCTTTCAGCATTTCTTAGAATCTGAAATTCATCACAGATGAACAGTTATAAAAATACCATTAGTAATGTTTGCATGACCTATAATCATATTTATGATATTTTATATTTTTTTTTAGTATGCAACTGCTTCTATCCCTCCATCCTGAGGTGAGGGGTGCGTGTTTCTCCTCATGGCCATCTTTGTTGCTGGGAAGGTGATTTCTAGTAAACTAGAACAGGAAAAAGCCTCTCTTTGGAAGGACTATTCCTGGCTGCCAAGGAAAGTTCTGTTCCAACCAAAGTATTTTTCCTCCTGAACGAGCTAAGGGCATACACCACTGGTCTGTGTGGAGGAGACTTCAGAGCTTTTGCAGTACTTTGTCTTCCTAAGCAGTGTAATTTCTGCCTTGCTTGGTCTGAACCAGCTGTTCCTTGTTCAAGAGCTGATCTCTTGTAGAGTAACACTTGAGGGAGGGTTCTTGCCTCGGAATAGATAGTGCTGAGTGTCAGTGACATGCCTGGAGCTGCCTGGGCTTTTGCCCTCTCGAGAGGTAAAGGAGAGGGATGTGGTTCAGGCTCCTCTGGTTATCACTGCAGCTTTGGGCACTGTAAGGCTGCAGAGGGCTTTGTTGTGGCTTTTTTTCCCCTGCTTCATCTATTCATGCTGCTGGTTAAAGTGATCTCCCTTTGCCTTTTGCTCCAAGAGAGGAGAGTTGATTTGGGGATCTAAGCAGAATAACACACACTTCACCAAGCTCTTGGGTTCTGTAGATTTGGGAGAGATGGGGGGATAGTGTTTTCTAATCTTGCCTGAAGCAGCCACTTGAAGGGGCGACAGCTGAGTCCCTCTGGGCACTTTCAGGCCTGGTGTCACTTGCACTGGGTCTTATGTTGGGTATGCTATATAAGGACTTCACTGAGCTTTGTCATGCAAGTGGTTCAATCTTATGGTTTGATGAATGGTTTCTATGTTCAAATGCAGTTTTTCATAAAAATAATTCACTATTAAATGAGAAAAATCACTTTCTTACTTTTTCAAATGAAGATCAGGAGTGGTGGAGGTTCACTCATGATCCTGCTCGTGCTCTTTGGCAAATCTGCCTTCACAGGGAAATGCTTGTGTCAAGTCTTTGCTTGTTAGAGAAGGCAGTAGATAAAGAGCTGCTTTGCTGGCTGTAAAAGAAGACATCACTGGCTTGGGCAGAAGCAGCTATCCAGGTAAGCAAGAATGCCTCTGGTAACCCCAAATTTTGGTTATCAGAACCTGAAGAAAATGTTGCCAGGAATCAACAGGTATTTAGGCTGTGCCAATGCAATGTCCATATCCTGTGGTGAATATCCTACAGTGATGTTTTTCTACAAGTCCTCCACTTAAAATATTAAATGTTTAAGTTTGTAGAAAAAACCCCTGAGAACGCGTTTTGGCCACGACCTGAGTCCTAAAGTAACTTAACCTTGTCACATCTTTGGAGGGTTGTGAGGGGCTTGTGGTCATGCTGGTCGTGACTTGTTGAAAACTTCTCCCTACCTACAAGATCAGAGTCTAGACTCCATAGCCATGGACTACAAGTTTGGGATGTAGGTAGCGAACAGATTATTTGTGTTCCCAAGTAAGTTATGCATAAACACGTCTTTTGAGCTATTTTTCAATGTGTAAAATAAGGAACAAAATATATTGAAATAGGCAGGTTTTCATGATGTGCATACACTAGCTTTATTTTGACTCAGGAGGTCACTGTGTGTGTGGTGTACTACAGGGACACCCTTCCTATTAACGGACCAAGACTGACTTTCAAAAAAATGCCTTTTGGTGTCTCCCACGACTTCCAACTTTACAAGTAATCTCTAAACGCTTTAAGATTTTCAAAGGGTGTGCTGCTTTTAGTTCGCCGTAGGTAAGATGTTCTGAGCCTCAAACTGCACCAAACCAGGACAGAATTACCATGCGCAGGCAGCCTGCTCTGTCTTATTTATAGAAAACTTTGCCGAGCTTCAACTTAGCGCCGAACTTCGGCGCTCGAAGCACAGCAGAGGCTGCAGCGGGGTCCCGGGACGGGAGCTGGTCGAGCTGCGAATGGTGAGCGGAGCCGGTGCGGGTGAGCGCCGGGAGCACCCATAGGTGTATCCCCGGGCAGGTGAGCCCCGGGAGCATCGGCAGCTACCCCTGCGCTGGTGGCTCCCGGGAACCCCGGCCGAGGTCCCGGTGCAGGTGAGCCCCGGCAGTACCGGAGGAGGTCGCGGGGCAGGTGAGTCCCGGGAGCCGCTGTCGAGGAGCTGCCGTGGCCGCCAGGGGGTACTCGGGGAGAGCGAACGCGGGGAACAAAAGGCGGCGGGTTCCCCCCGGCCGGAGAGGGGGGCAAACGCGGGGCCGCTTCCCGGAGCCCTCCAGCCCGTACATTCCATCCCGAAACCCGAACCGGGGGCCAGGGGCGGGCTCGCCCCGGCTGCGGGAGCCGCGTCTCCCCCGCGCTCCGCGGCGCCGGGCGGGGGAGGCGG
>VXBA01003836.1:467369-493039 GCA_013399895.1 Serilophus lunatus
CACAGCCCCGCACGGCCCCGGCACCCCCGCACCGCGCCCCGGCAGCGGCCAGCGGGAGGCAGCGCCCCGGCAGCGGCCGCGGAGCCCCGGCAGCCCCGGCGCGGGGTTACCTGCCCGGCCCAGGTGGGGCGGCGCGGAGCGGAGGAGGCTCTTTGGGAGGTTGCCGCCGCTCCCGATGGATGTTTTGTGTGTGTTTGCCTCCGCTCCCGGGTTCTCTTTCATCTGAGGACGCATCTGGCTCGAGCTCTGTTAAAACTATCTGCCTTCTGGTATCGGTCGTAGATAACAGAAAAGAAACCTGAGCCCGAAAGGCAGTCCCCCACCTTCTTCCACCTAACGTGACCTTCTCCAGCGCCTTTGAAGGTTTGCTGGTGCTCCGGCGATGATGGCAGTGGTGGGTTCCCTTGGGCTGTACTAAGAGCCTCTTGTTTTCTTTTCCCTTTCTTCTTAGAGGCATTTCATCTTTAAGGGCCGGCTGTTCGCGCACACTTTTATACCCACTGAAGCGACCAAGAAACCATGTTGTCTGGTGGAAGAAGTGCGTTTCTGTGCCTTGGAACGATCTTGAGCTTTTGGAGCTCCACGACTTGGATGCCTGTTGGAGGATGCCCGCATAAATGTACGTGTATTGCTTCCAACGTGGATTGTCACGGACTGGGACTCAAAACCGTACCGAGGGATATTCCCAGGAATGCGGAGAGACTGTAAGTAAAAACCGTTAAGGGCTCCTCGAGTACTTGTAGGAACACCTGGGACGAGTTTCCCAACACCTGCCTATCAGTGCAGAGTACTTTGTAACAGGAGTTTCAGTAATCCAACACGGATTAATGTTTTCAGGAGGGAAGGGGAGGAGCTTTTCCGGAGTTCCAGCGGTCCTGCCGCTGTGCCTTTCTAAAACCCGATCAGTTTCAGAGTTTCACGTTTTTTAAGTTTCAGTTGCCCGTCTGGGTTTTGCGAGGACTGGCTTGTGATGGTGTTCTGGGCTGTACTCGCAGTGCTCGCAGCCGTAATCATTGTCAATGCAAACACCAATTTAATATGCAATTAGAAACCTGGATGTTTTCACCTGGTGGCAGTTTCTCCTTACTTTCTCAGCATGGTGATTTCATCACCATGGAAAAACCGACTGCTGCCATAAACTAATTCAAATGGAGAAGAAGTCACACTAAACAGCCTCTAATTTCTGCTTTAAAGAGCTGCAGGGAATCCGGTTATTTAATTTTTAATCTGCTTCAGGGTTTATGGTAGTAATGTAACGCTATGGGGAGCAAGGAGAATAGAGAATGTGTTACCTGTCATAAGTTCTCATGAGCTTTTTTAGTTGACTCTTTCTACGTAATAAGTTTCTAAGGAGAAAACTGAAAGCAAACCGGAGCTTTGTGATAGAGTTCTGGCACTCACTTGGTGCAGAGGACGGCGTGTCTGACGTTGCTTAATGCATAGCAGATGGCACATTTCAGAGAATGCCCGGTGCTAGATAGGAAGATGTCCAGAGTGGAATGTTAAACAGAGCTCCAGCCTGGCTCTGCACTGCGCTCCACGGATGACCTCAGGAAAGTGCAGTTACTCGTGCCTCGTGTGGATTAGCTGATAACTTCAAATGGTTTAGAACTTGTAAGCAAATGCTGTAGATTGTATGGCCCGGCTTCCTGTTTTATTTCCTTCTGGGTCATAGAGTTGGGGAAACTTCAAATTCTCAAGCAGTTTTTTCCTCCGAGGAAGAAAGCTGGATGAGGTTACTAAGCAAACACAGTTTCTGTGTAAAGAGCACTCCTAAAGGCTGAGCTCTGCCCCAGAATGAAATTTTATAGTATCCCTGGCTGTTTCTAAGTGCATTTTATAGTGCTGAGAGCTCTTAAATGATAACAATATGCAATTTTCTTACTACACTGTTCTACCATCTTTAATGTTTCGTGGCCATATCAGCCTTCCTTTTACCCCAGCTGTACGAGCAATAGTTTTCAGATGTTAGTGCTGCAGAAACCTTGACTTGTGTGCCTGAAACTGTGTACTCTAAAATTGATGGGTGGCAACCTGGCAGTTTAGAGCCAAAAAAAACCCCAAGCCTGAAACAACACGCTCCACAACAAACCACCACCAGAGCGGCATTGCTAAGGCAGTCAGAATATGTGTGATAACACATAATTTGTGTGTTTGCATGGATTTAAGAGTCAAAGGCCAGAATTAAACTTCTAAATTCCAGGTTAAAAGGATTCACAAGTGCAAGGTTAGTTGGCCACCTGAGAATAGTTTCAAAATGCTAATTTGTTATGGCTGAAGTTGAGGGAGACCGAATTCCTGTTGTTCCCAGGTTTCATTTGTGAGAAAGTATGTAACAGAGATGTGAACTTTCCTTGCCTCCTGCAGGAAGCTGAGCCAGAAGAGGAAGGCTTGTCACCTTGGCATGTTAAGTGTTAAACAGAGTGAAGGAAAGTGTAATCCCTGTGCTCTTGTCTTGTTCTTTTTGGTGTTATTTACAGATTTAAATTTAAGATTACTGGCTGCATAAAGAACAATAGTAGCGATTTCACAACATTCAGTTTGAATATTTAACCTCAGAGATACCACCACTGATAAATATGAAATGTAGCTCTGTTGCATGGTTTATTTGGTTTGGGGTTTTTTTAATAGTGCATTATTGGAACATTGGGTGGCTGAAACCTTGTGGAAATAGCATACAGAGGATTGCATGGTAACACATTAATCCATATTTTTAAATGCTGTCTGCAGTTTTCATTCTCAGTCCATTGTGAGCCTTTCACTATTTTTATAGCGTTCACTGACATCTTCATTACAACTGTGTTTTAAAGCTTGGATCAATTCTTTCAAATTCTACTAATTGCACTAACTTGAATTTCCTAATGTAAGCAGTGGAGAGTAACAGACTGTATTCCTATGAGTCTAATTCTGCTCATAGGTGAAACATCTGTCAGCCACAGGATCTATCAGAATATCTCACTCTTCCCTGTGGACCACAGCAACCTGTAACTATTTATGACATAACACTGGGTTGATGTGTAGCCCTTAACTAGTATGTTTAGCTTGTGTATAAGACCAAAGCGATTATATCTGAAATGACAAAAATATTTTTCATCTTGGAGAAATGTTTATATGTTGGGAAAATAATTTTAACAAGTTTCTTGATGGCCACACACCAAGTTCCTTTTTAAACTGTTATGTTCTGGAAAGGTATTTACTTCTTTCTGCATTCTCTTGAGCTAAAAATTCCACATACCTGTTCAAGTCGGAAACTTTTTGCTTTAATTAGTAAGAGATCTAATGGCACCACTTAAAATATTTTGCCACTAAGCTTTTAGAGTTATGTTTGGACAAATGTTACAGATTGTTTGGGCTAGTGGAGCCAAGTTAAATATTATTCAAATTTGTGTTAATATGAAACCCAGGGAAACTGAAAATATAACATTAAGGAAACAATGGGAAATATCTTTAGGGGGAAAAGAATTTCTTATTGAGAAGCTCTATTAAGTGAACTGATTTTGATTACTGATTCTTCATGAAAAATGAGATGCATGTTTTTTTTCTGAAGGCTTTGAAGATGCAGTTTTGTAAGGAGTGATTTTTATCTTGAAGGAAATCCACAGATTAGCCAGTGATCACAGAAACAGAGTTATAAAACTGTCCTATACCTTTTTTTTTAATAGGTTTAATAGGTTTAGTAGCTTTACAAATATAGCAAATAGGTTTGTGCTGCAGTTCACCTTGTTATTACATTCTGTGATTGTCTTCTAATTGTGTGGTATAGATGGAAGCTTTGGCTTGCTTTCATGGAGAGCTAGAAAGAGGTGAACACTGAACTGCTGCACAACCAAATTATTCAGTCTGGGCAACATAAGTGATGAAGGAAATACTTGTCACTTCCAGGAGTACCTTCCAATTATCCTTGCTGTAGAGAAGGAACCCTCAGAACAGCCACTGTCTTACACAGAAGAGAGACATGAGACTAGGGCTAAGGCTTCTCCTCAAATTGCAAAATGTGATGCTCCACAGAGGCCCTTGAGCAGGGTGATAGAGCTGATCTTGTGGGTTGTCATCAGTATTTACTGATCCATCCCACACTTGCAAAATAACATCCTGCCAAAAGCAGAAATGTATAGACCTTTTATGTTGAGGAGAAAACTAATAATTTAATAGTTAAATTGATTTGTTTCTTTAAGCTATGCAACTGATAAGACATTTTGTGCTAATAAAGGAAGCACATTTAAGGATGCGTAAATACATCCATGAAAATCCCAAATATTTTTACCTTTCTGAAAGCAGGATTGCCTCATCAAACTCCCCTAATCTGTGTTTGCTTAGCTGTGCTTCTCTTCTTGGATGTGACTATTTAAATAATTTTCTTCAGTGGAAATGTTTTCTATGTATGTAAAATATTATGTATATGGCCTTTTAGAACAATAATACTGATAGTCGAGCTTAGTTGGAGATGCTGGGTAAACGCAGGGAGCAGATCAAAGCCACCTGTTTGACAGTTGTATCCCTCAGCTCTGAAAGGAACAAGTGATATGGAGAAACTGCTCAGAAGCCTTCTGGGTCAGTGTCTGCTTTCTGTTTGAATGGAAAGCACGAGCCTTTGTGTTTTTCCTTCCATTCGTGTCTGGTTATCTCTCTGTCTGTTAGCACCATATTATAAATATATAAAAGTTTCTGTGGAGCATATAACCATGTCTGAGTTCTTGATGAGTTTGTTTGGTGGCTTAGAACTGTGTTTAATTGATAGCTCTCCCGTGTTAGTCATTGCTTTGTTTTGTCTTTCATTTGAAGAATTCTTTACCTTGCTAAATTGATAAAGCTTGCAAGACTAATCTGTTCTTTGCTTTGTCTGAGCAGCTAAATTGAGTGTGTCCACATTTAGGTGCAATTTAGAAGCTTAGTCATCTGCTTACTCCTGAGTTTTCATGTGGTCTGGGGTTTCTGTTACACAAATATATTATTATGGTGGTTTTGGCCTAGGTGCATATAGCTGCTGAAGTTGCACTGGCTTGTAATAAGTCTTCAACTTCCTCAAGTTTGTCTCCAAATTAAATCTGAGCTCCTGTCTTGAATGCCTCCATACTGCTGCAGAACATGATGTTAAACACATGCAAATATAATTATAGTGACTCTTACACTGACACTCTGTTTTTCTAGACTTCTTCCCACTAGGGATTACCACACATTTGTTTGTGTAGTAATAGTCTCCAAAACCTTGCATGGAGCATTTTTCAGATACTGTTTTCCCTAGGTCATGTATTGGAAAGTAGACCTACATGGCTTTGACTTGGAAAAAGCTTGCTCTCGGAGGGAATGATCCTGGGAAAACCTGACCGAGTTGCTTAATTTGATGTGGATATTTCCCTTGACTAATATAATGCTGACTACTTGTGCTTGGCTGGACACTGGCATGCACCCTTGTGTAGCATCAGTCTTGCACTATTCAATTTGTTACCTTGTTTTGAAGTGATGGAAGCAGGAAGGAGGACAAAATTAGCTGTTGTAAATTGGTAGCTACAGAAGAGAATAGTGACCATTGTCATGTTGTCTGTCTTTATTTGCACAAATTTGGATTAAATTCTGAGATGAAAGAGACCAGACTGCTTCCTGAAGAATTTTTTAATGAGTTGCTCTTAGACTATTTCCTTTTTTTCATATTCTTACTTTGCAGCTGAGTATTGGTTCATGCAAAAGACAGATGAAAGGAAAATTGTCCCTCTAAAGAACAGCTTTAGGAAGTTTTAAAATACAGATGATGAGTATTGGTTTTTATCCCTGGAATTTGTGTGTGCATAAGTTTGGGGAAATGTGCACTGAAGAATACAGGTACAGCTTACCTGTAGGGGTGGCTTGTGAGGCCAAAAATAAGAAAATCCTAGTACTCTTTTCTTGGTGTAGTAATTGTATTAAGCACCTTGTGTTGTACACTGTCATTTGATTCCTAAGAAGTCATTTGACCTTTACAGTCAAAACTACCTGTAACATTTTTGAATATCACTGCCAAGCTTTTTTTTTTTTTAAATATAGTTTAAAAACATTTCCAGCTGTGTTTAAAACAAAACTAACTTGTCCTGTGTGTATGTTTAGTTGTGATGTGATATGTTGTCTGCATTGTAGGAGTATTTAGGCTGTTCCTCATCTTCCACAGAGCCGAAAGAAAATGATTTTCCCACAGAAATCTCACAAGATGCTTGGGGATGATGGGGGAAAAGAACTTGGCTCTAGTAAGGATATTGTGAGTATTCTGATTGTATGTTAAGAGATCAGAAGAAGACTTAAATGGGAACGTGTTCCCTCCCAGGAGCTAATAGTTCAAATGACTTGGAGCTCAATTTTTCCAGAACTCTTGATATCGTTTGTGTGGTGCCCATAGTGCCTGATTTCCCACAGCGTGTCTGGGAGCCTCTGTAGGAATCCACAGGAACATCTTATAGCACCCAGCTCTCTGAAGGGGCTTCTCTTTTCAAGCTTATTTTCCACTCCTGAAAGATAGAGCAGGAGTGTTTTTTCCTCTTCAAGGTGAGACACCAAGTTTCAAACTTCAGGTGAGGAAGAAAGGAGTCAAGATGAGTTTGGTGAGAAGAGCTCAAATGAACATCAAATGGTAAAACTTCAAGGAAAATAATGTTGGCAACTAAATGGGGAATGATTAGAAAGTGATGAGAGGCAAAGATTTCAGCTGATTGTCTATCCATATGCTCCTAATGGAGGAGCAGTGGTGTTCAGAAAATGTTATCATAATAGAGCTGAACTGTATTTTCCATCCTCTAGTGAGGTCTGTGGAACAGGCTGGAGGGAAGTGCCTCCTGTCCTTGGCTCCTTTTTGCTGCTTAGGTGACAAGTTTGGATTAGTTCCTGTTGCAGTCCATTAGCACAATATTATATGGATTTTGGCCTAGGACTGCTGTTGTCACTCCCATCCTCTTCATGTTCATTAGCAGGTTTTGTTTGCCTGTGTAAGGCTGTATCCATTTGGCTTTTTTATTTGTTTTGAAGAAATTCTCAGGATAAGAAAGGGTTGGGTTCTAGTCATATTTGGGTTGTAAAATGGCCCCAACTCCTTGTTTTCAGTATTTTTCAAGTCTTTTCTCCAGAGATCTGTAATGCTCCATTTCCAAATCTGTTTTCAATGTTGTGCAGTCAGACATATCATTAAGATCTCGAATGGTTCTCATCAGTGACAAGAACTGCTTCTTCCCCATTAACAAATAGCCTTGTAAGCATCTGCCAATCTTTTCTAATGGTATTAAATACATAAAAGATCTCTCTGCCTACTTACATAAGGGAGCAGGACTGTGCTCTTGTACTCCAAGTAAATTTTAGATTAATTGAAAGCCATCTCTGTAGAAAAGAGAGTTTAAGAGCCTGGTTCTTACCTCTGCCAGTTATTTTCTGCCTTTTTTAATTTTTTTTTTTTTTTTGCCCAACTGAATCTGGTCTGTCAGTTTTCCCTGTCAGAATAAATTTGCCATGTATTTCAGTTTTACGCCATCTGTTTGATGGCTGCAATATATTTTTTTCATCTTATGATTGATAGGTTTCTGGAGCTTCTAATTAGATTTTTACCTTTCTAACTGTGAGTTGGTTCTTTTTCCAAGACCTTAATTTTGTGTCTCAGGTGGAAATAAGAACTTAGCTATCGGTTCAAATCCCCTTTGCTGTCACTGGAGAAAGGAGCATTTTCAGTAAACATAAGTTCAGTTAAAATGGAGCAGAAAACTCAGTGTTTTCAAGCTGGTGTTGTCTTGACTTCTCACCAAGCAAATCTGCCCAAGCTATCTGAAATTTACTTCTGAATTGCTTACAGAATTGGAATTGCTCACCCATCCACTTCTATGTATGTTTTCCTGAAAATTTTCAATACTGCTGCACAAACGATTCCTGACTTCTTCTATCAAAGAAGTTGATGTAAGGAGAGTCCTTGGGGGAGTCCTCTGTTTTTCCTGCTGGGATGTCCCTTTGCCTTCCTGCCTCACCTGTGTGGTGGAGGATCACCCTGGTGGGAGTAGCACCAGGTTACTGATGAACACACTCCAAAACACCTGTCAGATGTATTTAGAGTCCAGGCAGCCCTGAGGATTTTGGGAGGCAGCATCCTATTGTTGGTCCCTTGCTGGCTGCCATGTGGATCTGTGGCCATTCTGCTTGGAGGTGCAAGGCTTTTAGCAGGGATGCTTTATTTAGGATAGACTTTTTAGACTATTTGGAGAGATTTTTAAGCATCTCTTGGTCTGTGGGGATCCTGCAATGACATGATGCTGTGACTGTGCACACCCAAACCAACCAACATGTGTGAGATGCCTGAAATTTTTCAGGATGTTTTCTCTGACAGTCATTTGAATCTACAGAGGGACAGGACTGGTGATTCTGTTTCAAGGAGGGCTCCTGGTAAGGGGAAGGATAAGCTGCTCTGGAGGTTAATGATTTGGAGATCACTAACCGAGTTTAATAGCCTGGGAATATCCTGGTAGCAGGTGTGGGGAGGATGGTGGTGAATTCCATTTCTGGTAGATTTTTTTTTGTTTCTCTTCCATTTTGGTGCTCTTCCTTGGGACGAACTGTCCTCATTTAAAAAGAAAAAGTTTGGTTTGCAAAATTTCCTGTAATTTTAATTATATCAGATAAAAATCTGTAGTGAAACTTTGGCTGTGTTGGAGTTGGGGACAGTGCCTGCTGTACTGATCAGTGCTGTTTCATCTGCCTGGCTTCATCCCTTTGCTCTTTTTTCTTTGCAGAAAACCCTTTGGGAAATCTTTGTTTATATGGTGCTCAACATGAGAAATCTTGAGCTATTGTGCAGATGCTTTTAGGCGTGATAACAGAAATGGTAATTTCACGTTAGTGAAGCTGAGGTTCTGATCTCCAAAATCAGAGTGCTATCAAATGCAGCTTTTAATGTCTGTCTCCAAACTTTTTTTTCCCCAAGAGCTGGATTCTGTCAAGGTTGGCTGCTTAACGGGGAGGAGAGGGAGGCACAGAGTGGAGGGGAAGGGTATGGGAATCAACTTTCTCCTGAAATGTGTCAAAAGATAAGCATTTAACTGTTAAGAAAATAACATTTTGATTGCAGAGGCATGGTACATGCTTGTGCATGCTAATAGTTAGGGGACTATTTTTGAATCCTTGTGGGGTTTTGTGAGTTGTGGGGGGGTTTTTTCCCCCTCTATTCCTGTAGCAGGTAAGGAATGTGCTAATTAACTGATGCAAAATACACGAGTTAATAGATACTGTACGGTATTACTGGTGTATGTTGCTATGGCACCCTAACAAATAACCTTGAGAGTTTCAAAAGTTACAGAGAGCGAGTTGTAACCCTTCTTCACTTTCTCAGGTCATAGTAAAATTAAGTATTTGAAGCCATTCTGTCCTACTAAATTGTCTTCTGCGATGTTTTCTCTGGTATGCACTGGGCAATAATGAGCCCTTCTTCAGGTATTTTAGCAGCTTTTTAAGTTGTACTTAGTTGTCTTTGTCAAAAATGATTTTCAGCATTAGCAGAAGATACGGTTTCATATGTTACATAACGCTGGCCTAATACAAAGCTTGACTTGACTTGGAAGAGCTTTTTACACAAACAACTTGTCCCAAAGTAGAAAAGACTGAAATTCCTGACTTCAGTTTTCCTTTGAAGATAACAAAGCTCATCCAAAAATGGAAGACACTTCCCTAGAATTTCGCAGTCATGTTCCTTGGGACGTGCTGTCTTTTCCATGGTGAATGAACAAAGCCATTTCCCATTGTTATATATCCTCTGTGTAAGAACATAATTTAGCTTTACATTAATGATTTTCCCCCTCTTACAATAAGGAAATAGCAGTGATGACCCACTCTCTCTGTTTGGGATATTTTGTGTACCGTGGAAAGCTCACAGAACAGATGTGATTGCATGACATCCAGTCCATTAAAAGTAATCCTGCATACATATATACTGGTTGTCCACAACTATGGAGGCACTGATGTTTAATTAAAGCAGTTGTGTTGTTTAAATATGACTCTGAGAAATTTTAGCAAGAAAAAGCTGTGTTCTGGAAGAGGTTTAAATGCCTTGTGCCTTCCTGTCCTAAAGCATGTTATGCCTGGACTTCAGTGGGAACTTAATTTATGGATTTTCTCCAAATTTCTCCTTTGTCTGTGTGACGGTTTTGTTTAGACTAGGGAAGCATTATATATTAGGAAGGGTTTTTTTGAAATGCTGATTTTGGCAAAACCTTGATGAAACATCTTTGCTTGGGGAGGGCAGCAGCGGTTACAGCACCACTGAGCAATGTGGGAGCTCCTGGGTCACAAGCTCCTGTGAAATGGTTGTAGAGGATGAGAAGAGGCTCTAGCAGTCTCATCCTCTTGAAGTGGTAGAGCTGGTTAGAGCTGGTGTTTTAAGAATATAGCTGGGGAGCAAAAAAAGAGCTCATTGTAAGGGAATGGGGTACAGGGAAGCAATTCAGCATTTCTGAAGTGCCTAAATAAATGTAGCAGGGGAGGTGAGGTGGAGACGGGAATAAAGGGGTGAAACAAATCATGGAAGTAAAATTCTTGAGGGAAGAAAACTTATTTTCCGGAAGTAGAAATAGATATTGAGAAATAAAGCCCTGAGGGAAAGGCTGGTTCTTCAGAGAAATGAAAACACACATCTGGATTTAAGTTTCTCAGATAAGAATGTGAAAGTGTAGGAAACAGCCCAATGATCCTTTGGAGCTTTGGGTTTTGATAGATAACATATGAAAAGACAGCAAAAGATAAGGAGCAATCAGAAGTGTTTTATGGATTTTTGGTATCTTGTTTTTGTTTTTGTTTTTGTTTTTTGGTGTTGGTTTTGGTGATATGTTCGTTCCTCCCCCCTCCCCCAAAAGTTCTTTAGCTAATTGCTTATGATGTTTTGTAGAATATGAAAATGGATTACTCCCTGTTAACTTCATTTTATTGATGTTTTCCAACGTTCTTCTTCAGATATGTAACGGGGTTAATGCAAAGTGCTTTTATAGACATGAGTACTTTCAGTAACTTGAAACATCAAATATATGTGCCAAGTCTTCTTTAGGAAAACTTGAATTTGGAGTTCATTTAGCAAACATTGTGAAATCAATTCAGCTTTACTGCAGCAAGTCTACTGTTGAAAACCAAAAGAGGGATGAGGATGGGAGTACAAGGAAGGTGGGAATCTACTTGAGAGTGAAGGAAATTGCTTGTAAACTGGCTGTAACATCTGGCTGCTAATTTCAAGTGAATGCACAACTTCCTTCAAAATTTAATTTTGCAATTTTAAACTGTAATATATTTTACTACAACTTCTTGGATTCTTCTGCTCCTTTGTGGCTACTGTAGACACGTTACACTCAGTTTGGTGGTACTTGGAAGGAATAGAGTTGGTGAAACTGGATGCTTTTTAAATTTAAAAAAAAAATTCTCAACAGTAACAAAAAGAAAAACCACAAACATAAACAGAGACCTCTCTTACCTTTCCAGGAAAGATCTCCTGGGAAGGGCTTCTAGCCTGTGCATGTCTGAAAGTGAGCAGGGTGATGAAATCAAGGCTTGATTTTCATTCCAAACTTCACTAAGATCATTTGTTTTGTTGGTGGAATTTCTTTCCAAGTCATCAAGGATTTACAGCAGTTCAGAAGCAGGTGTGAAGTGTTTCAAGTCCTAACACCAAGTTGTCTTTATCAGTGAAGAGCACCTAAACACACACCAATTTCTTCAGTGTGATATATTCAGTCACATACCAGGTCATTAAGTGAAATACAGAATTAAAGGGAAGCATCAGATATTGTCTCTGTGGAATAAAGCAATGTACGTTTTGCTGAAGTTTGCAGCAATGTGGGTTTTTTTTCTTTCCAAGATGAGTCCAAAAACGACAAGGATTGAAGCACAGGCACACGTGTCATATCCTGATGAGATGGGCATTTGATAGTTGAAGTGAAAATACAGCTCAAAGAAGGTGTGATATGGTCTGATTTCTGCCTGTTTGACTCTTTGAGTTTTGGAATAGCACTGAGCTGATCTAACCACCTGATTGATGTCCATGTAGGAATGGCTAAATAAAATCAAGGATTGAAAAGAAATATTTTTCGAAAAAGGTTCTCTATATGAAGTTTTTGACATTGTTTTTTTTACTATGAATTAAGCTAATAGGACAAAGAACTTTGATGTACATGTCCTGGCTTCATATTACAACATGTTTCTGTAGCAACTGTATTTTAAAGTATGGGTTTTTTGTGCTTCAGGTGTAAAGCTTTCTACTAACCCCTCAACTCCCACCGCAAAATACGAACAAATACTTGTTTTAGCCTTTCCTTTGTAGAAAATGTAGAATCCTTAAGATTGGAAGGAACTTCAGGAGGTGTCCTAGTCCAGCCTCTGCTTGAAGCAGAACATGGAATTTGGAATGGAAAGCGTCTGTTTGGGTCTTGAAAAGCACAGCAGCTCTTGCATGGCTTGACTGGCCTTCGGAGTAACAAGTTTTCTTTTATAAATGGCCAGAATCTCCTAATTTTCAGGTTATGATTGTTGTGCCTTTCCCTCTGTGTACCTCAGTGAGGAGATGGGAACTGGCACATGAAGAGATTCCAGTACAACCTCCACCTGTTTTATTCTTCCTTCAGACTCTCTTGTGTCACAAGGGCACAGGTGATGCTGCCAGGTGAGATCTGGAACACATCAAGAGTAACTACAGCACTTTGGGGACAGAGGTGAAGGACACAGGAGTGTAAGATGTACTGCTCAGCATTATTCTGTCAGCATAATATTTCCTTTATATGTAGTAAAACCTGTAAACTGTCATAATTAGACAGGAATTCCTGGAGGCTGAGACAAACATGTATTTCTTTGGAAGAAGAGCCCTTGAATTACTCAATCCATTATGCTGCTTTCTGTGGGCCTTGGGTATGACATCCACAGCAGTCTGCTCAACTGGAAATTCAGCTGCTGTACAAATTGCAAAAAGTATGGGGTTTTGTGTGTGTGGTTTTTTTTAACATCTGTAATTCACCAAATAATCTTTTTTCCTTATTTTTATAAGGATGAGTACAGAAGTCTGTCACCTGCAAGCAGTTCCAGATCATTTGGACACTTAATGTGTGTTATTAACCAAGCACTACTGTAATGGGCTTGAGAATGGATAGCTTATTCGCAAAATTAGGGCACTTAACCTCTAGGATCCGTTTTCTCGTTGTTCAGACAAAGAAAACAGTCTGAGTCATACCTGAAAGCCTCTGTAATCAGAATGAACCATCTAGCTTTTTCGAATTAAAGGCTGTGTCGTGTAGGTGTGTTCTGAAAGTGTAATGGACTGCAGCACCGGATTTGCACACTCCAGCTCTTGTGTGGCTATTTAATTACTATTTAAATTTTCCTGGAGACTGAAACTATCCAGTGTCATACACGGGGTGCTATCCAACAGCTACAGCAAAAATTATTTTATGTTGAATTGTAAGTTTGTTACTCTTGTTTAGGTATCCAGATTGCTGGATACTATGTAGATACACTCTGTGCAGTTCTTGTTGCTGAAACTGCAGAATATTTATGAATGTTTCCAAGAACTGGTGGTTGTGGCAGGGTTTTTTTTTTCTCTGTTAATGTTCTTCCACATATGACTTGATCTCACTGCAGGCCAGGTAAGAGGGTCTGTATTCTCTTACCTACCATGGGGTTACAGACTGGAGCAAGAGCTCCCCTTTATCGTTTATTTAAGGTTCAAACCAGGTCTCTCAGCCTCTGCTACAGCTTCCTGGTAGACTCTTCCTTGTGCTGGAGAGCCTGAAGTGACACAGCAGTGCAGACGAATTGTCAGAAATCCAGAACACAGGACGTCAGTGAATTCTTTCAAATTCTTAAACCCTTCTGGCTCTGCTCCTGCTGGCACAGTGTGGGCGAAGGTGGCCTTCCCTGCTGTGTGGGCACAGCTGATGTTGGGTGGCCCAGTGGGGGACTCCAGGAGACTTTCCTGCAAAGCAATTCCCTGCTCAGGCATTGCTCCATCTGTAATTGTTCCGTGGGCTTATTTTCTCCCAGGTGGAGGACTTTAAATCTTTTGAAGTAGATGATGTGAAATCTTCAGAGTGTGTCAGTCTTTCTAGAATTCAGTTAAAAAAAATAGAAAAAGAATTCTTATGCTCCTTTGCAAAGTCAACTGTTTAAGAAGAAAATAAGTAAGTCTTACAGAGATGAAATGTACTAATTCTTTAAAAAAAATGAAATTACTTCAGCTGACTGAGATTTTGAAGTTTGTCGTTCTCTACAAAGGATGTTCATACTCGCTCATGTGATTTGGAAACTCTTGGAATTTGTGTTTTTCATAAAATCCAGGCCCAGGAATTCATTTCCTGCATTGCAAAACTTTGAGATGAAAACATGTTAAATCTGAAGATATGCAGATTGTGCTGCCAGAGGGCTTTGGGGTAGTGTTATAATTGAGTAGTTTATCACAGTAACTTTGAAGTTCTTGGATTGAAGGCATAGGAGAATTGCCAAGTGCTTTGTATAGGGAATTATGGTCATTTAAGGTTAAGAGGCTAGTGGCAGTCCATACCCATTAAAGGCAAATTATCTGCATAGCAGAAATCCTGGAAAGTGGTTAAAATAATAGGACAGATACTGGGTGTGTAAAGGCTGCAAACAGCAGCCAAAAGCTGCTCTGTGGGTACATTTTGCACAGGGGAGTGGATTTTTGTCCTTTTACTGGTTATGGTTGTTAGTGTGTTCCCAAAGAAAGAGCTAAAGCACTTGTAAAGAGAAGAGGCTTTGCTGAACAGCTATTTGCCTCCAGCTCTGCAGGTAGCTTTCTTAAAAATCCAGAAGGTGTTTCTCATGGCTTTAAGTTTCTAGGGTGTAATAGGTAGCCAGGTCAATGGTGAAAATATGCATTACCTGTGAAAAAATGCAGGTTTCCTCCAGCTCAGGTACTGTATGTCTGTGTTCATGTTTAGCTGGCATGGGAGGGGAGCTGAAAAAGTAAATCCAGCTAGAAAATCTTCAAGGCATGACTCAGCTGTCATTCCAGCTGTTTCGAGTCTACCAAGTCACAGAATCACAGAATATGCTGAGTTGGAAGGGACCCATGAGGATCATCGAGCCTTAGTCCCTCAGCAGTGTAAGGGCACAGTAAAATCCTTGTTTTCCAAGAATGGGTAACAGTTACTTGGAGGAATTGGGCTAATGAAAAATATCAGTAACTCCTTAGAGTCAGGAATCTAGATTCAGTTGTTATCACTTGAATTTTTGCTCCCACATTTTGAATGTTGATGTATCATTTAAAATAAATCCCTTGGAATGTATTACAAATTATTCATAGCAAAAAATGTGTGCCATAACCTCAAAACAGATGCTCTTAACTTTCTTGGAAGATTATTTTTCATCTGCCCTTCATGAACTCCTGGAAGTTCTGTGGAATTGTGTCCCAGGTGAGGTTTGTTTTCATGAGAGTTCTAGAGGATTCTTAGGGGACATGAGAGATTTTTATGCAGGTTCCTGAGTGCACTGTTTTGTGTGACAGAAAAAATTTTATGTGTTCCTCCTTGGAAAATACAAAAAATGAGATGGAGAAAAATTATCTTGCTTGTAGATTACAGGGGGTGTTGGTTTAATCCAAATTCATTTCAGAGTATTGAATTCTCTCCTGATTTGTTTGTCCCACATGTGACCTGTGTGTATGTGGTAGCCACTTGGAAAACTTAGCAGGAACAGAAACTAAACTTTGTTTGAGGTTCTATGACTCGAAATTAATATTTACCTTACTTAGGGAGCAGTTGGACGGGAAAGAATCCTAGTGCTGTTTCACTTGGTTAAAGCTGTCTTTTGAAGTCTATGGCAGCTAATTTTTCCTTAAATATAGTTTCTCTACTGCTCCTACTGAATGCTTTTTTAATGTAAATGAACAAATAAAAATCTGAGGACTTGAAGTCTGCTGCTCCTTCTTAGATAGCAGGTTATTTTCATTTTGTATAGTGTCATCTTAGGTTAAAGACAAATAATTAGACAATGAATAAATACTTTCCAAAACGGTACCCATCTAGGACTTGGGTTTGTCATTGAAATGCAAAATCAGCTACTGCCATGAAATTCCTGGATATCAGAGATCTTCAGTTTTGGTTTTAGGAATACAACTGTGTTTGCCAGATTGCCACCTGAGAGCTCTTAGAAATAGAGGACAACTTTAATGCTCTAGACAATAAATGGCTTTAATCAAATGCAGTAATTGTGTTTCTTCTAGGAAGGGAGTTAAATTTAAGCAACCTTTTTCCTGGCAAAAAGTTGACAGAGTTAGTCCTGAAGTCTGGTGGGTTTTCAGACCAGTAAAACTTTAAAAAAACAGTCAAGAAATTTAAAAAAAGCTCAAAGTAGAAGCTTCTCTTAAAGCAAATATACCACTTGCAGTAAGAACATCAGGGCCAGAGTGTTTTGCGTGCCTGTGAAGTTGTACAGTGCCCATCTACCAGAGGCTTCAAAACCAAACCACCACAGAGTTGTACAGAGAGCAAACTGGTTTATATGCTTGAGTAAGAGTTTTTAATTTGGCTTTCATGTGCCTGGAAAAGTGTGACCAGGCAACCAAGGGTAGGTCCAAGATGGACAGCTGATTAAAAAAAAAACCCTTGGAAAAGTTGAAGATTTAAATTAGGGATTCACCTGGGTATATTTGAGATTCACAACTATGATCAGGGCCCATACTTTGGATTATTTTGGAGACTTCAATACAGAGAGGGCTCAGCAGGTGGCAAAATGATGCCTGACTAGAATAGGAACTTGCTACAATCTGGTAGTGTTGGTTTGAGTTTCTGCATCCTTGTACATAAAAGGATTGGAATTTTGTGTATAAGGTATTTTATTTGTAAGTAACTACTGAATTATTGAGCTGAAGATTGTGCAAGACTTCAGCATCTGATTGCTGTCATTATTTGCCCTCCTGTAAGAGCCATGATGTTCATTGGGGGGGGGATGTGGTGTCAAACTCAATTCTGGTCTTGTATGTCAGAGGAGTAAAGGCTCAGAGCTGGGCAAGATGAGGGTGTGTATTTGCCAAGGCATATGAGACTGGAAGGCTGAAGCACCAAGTGTGAAGTGGCAAGTGGATTTACTTCTCGATCATGAACTTCATGCAGTCCAAGGAAGAGGGTGGGGGCCGAGAGCAGCGTCTGGATGTTTTGCAATTGTCGAGTGGCTGAGCAGAATAATCATCAACTGAAATGGCAGTAACATAGCAGAGGAAATCTGTGCACTCCTGGCATGCTCCAGAGAATGTTAGTGCTTTAAAACATTTAAAAGTCTGTCTTGAATTCGCTTGATTATCTTTAGAGAGGAATGAAAGATGAAGCAATTGAGAGGATTTCTTGCTATGAAGTAGGATTTGCTCCAGTTGCTCCAAACATCCCTGTTTGTAATAAGTGTGTATGTTGTGTGACTCAGTCTTCAGCATCTTCAAAATATGTATTGAATTAAGTTGTTATTAGAACATAGCAGGACATGTTTGTGAGTAAAGCTCCCTTTAATGGTTCATCTGAACTCACTTTCCTGAGGTCTCGCACTGTTCTGGTCCAATTCATGTTTCTATTCCCACTGAAATCATTCTTTTCACATCTGTTTCCTTAAAGCAGCCATTATACCTGCACTGACTTTAATGTTTTATCTTAAAAAAAATAGTTAAAAAATAGATGGACAAGAGAGATCAGCTTTACTAAAGCTGGTATAGATGGCAGTTCTGATTTTAATGAAGTGATACCAACTTTGCTGCTGACATTTGACAAGAAACCTGTATTCTTGAATGGAATTTTCTTCAATGCTCTTAGACCATATTATTTGTATGTGAAATATCAAAGAGCAGTAGCTGGGCTTGGGGGTGTGTGTGGCTGTGATAGATATATTGAGTAAGATCCAAGATCTGCTTGGCCCCACATACTCCCCAAAAAGGCAGGAATTCTGCACAATAAGAATTTTATGTAGAATTGTTTTATCTAGACATAGATATTTGTTAAGTTAAATGTGAATTGAATTCACCTTTACAGTATTATTTTCCTCACGTCTTTGACCCAGATGATGTCTTTTCCAAGAAATGTGTTTGGTTCCAGAAGTCCTTTTGAACACTGATGTGTTTGAAAGCCGACCAAGGTTGCATGTTAAGGTTTAGCTCTTTGTAGTTGAAACCCACTAGTGAGCCCATAATCAGCTGCCAAACTTTATAAAGGAAACATAAAATATTATGTTGCCCACAAATACCAGCTGTAAACCACTAATGTCTGCATAGGTTCAGTAACTTCACAGTCACAAAGTTTAATTGACTAATGGAGTAACCTGTGGCAATCTGCTGCTTTGCAGCAGTGTTAGACCTACTGTGAGCAGGAGGAGGAAGTTTTAGAGTGGTTCATCATGGTTTTAGTCTGTTTTTCTTCAGATGGCAGGTAGGCTTTGAGGGAAAGCATGCTGGAAAGGGCAAATGTTCAGAAGGGTTTTTAGAACAGAGGTGGCAGTTATCAATCAAATGGAAAATGGTTTGAGGAAAGTGGTTCTGCCAAAGTCAGAGCATTGTGCAAGTAATTTGGCTGATAGAAATGGAAACCTTTGACTTGGATACTGACCTTTACAAGGGATTAATAGAACCGATATTTTGTATATAGTATAGGGTGTGCCAGTCTGCAGTAGCGCAGGGAAGCAAAAGCAATCTCAAGATATGTATTGATCAAGAAATGTTAAAATCTTTTTCAAATTAAGGAACTGCAGATTTCACCAGGGGAAGAATGTTGAGTGTCCCTAGGGATGAAAGCAGAGAGGAACAGTGCTGATGTGTAGGACTGGGGCCTTGGACTGGGTGGGAGGGGTGATATGATGGGGAAATTTTGTATATGACAGAACTGGTGGTTTTTCGGCACTTGTTCAAGCTGAGTCAAGCTGTGCTGGGGTCAAGTCTTAGCAAAATGCATAAAAACTGGGGCCATTGACACTGTGCTGGCTCGTACCTTCCTTGAGGAATTCCAACCAGCTTAGTGCCATGCTCTGCTAGAGCTGCTCTGAGATAAAGGAAAGGGAAAACTTGGTGGAATTCCATGAAAAGCAGATAGGGGACAACATGCAAGTCAAACACAACCTTATGGGTTGCTTGCTCCAGATGTAATTCTTTCCAATGCTCTTTCAATCAGCTCATGCTGGGGCACCGTGGGTAGTTAATGATGCACCAGAGTGGAAGAATTGAACTGAGAACAGAAGAGGAAATTAAGCTGGAAAATCTGAAAAATGTAGGCAGTGATTCAAAGGTATTCTTGGAAAAGCGTGTCTCAGTTGACAGGATAAAGATAAATGAAACAGAGTAGTTGGTGCAGGCAATTTAATTGCCCCTGTAGATACTTTGTTTTGTTTTGTTTTCCTTTCCTTCAATGGATCTTTTTTAAATATACATGAGTCAAGTGAGTATATTGGCTGTCTTGTTCACATAGCTGAAATGCAGGGGCTTTTTTCCTCTCATTTTCTTATCTTTATCCTTATTTTCCATCTGTGCTAAATAAAATGTCTTCCGGACAGGAAAATGTGTTTCTTGTATTATATAAATATGTCCTGTGCTAAGATACATAAACTAATTCTACAAGTTTACAATATCTGCTTTTTAAGGATTTTATGATTAAGGATTTTATTAATTTTATTTTGATGTCTATCAATAACCATCAGAAGTAGATTCCAGTATTATTAAACACTTCTGTACTGTAGAGTGTTACATACTGCTTCAATCCTGTTAAGGCCTTGCTTGTATATTAAATGTAAAATTGATGAGAGGATTTGAAAAATATATGTAAAAGCTACTATACATTCTATTGCTATGTGGCTTCTGGTTTTAAAGGCATGAAGACCAGGGATGAAGATGAGCTGTTTGTCTCATCTCTGTTAGCTAATATTGTGTCAGGGAGAATGAACTGGACAGGAGGAAAAAGATGAAATACATAAGGCCAAACAACAGGACATGAGTATCTCTATTTATGTACCTTTTGGAGATTTCGATGGAAAAGTTTATTTGTACAATTTGAGCAGCTGGGAAATGCTCCAGTGATGGAGATACTTTCTGCTAATGGAATTTTGAGTGTCAGTTGAGGTGTCTGAATGCTGTTTTCTTTTTCCTCTGCAGTGATCTAGAAAAAAATAATATCACAAGAATCACAAAGACAGACTTCACGGGGCTGAAGAACCTTCGTGTCTTGTGAGTATAACACAAAACTTGTCTTTTATTATTTTTTTTTTTACAAGACTATTTTAGGATGCTAGGATTAAGAATGTCCACAATTCTATAGAGCAAGTGCTAGTAATTTCTGCACATTACTTAGCTGTTGGTATTCTTTTAAATCAGGCAACTGGAACAGTTTGTGATGTGAAACAGTAAATTTTAGTTCTGTGCTAAAGTGAATGTAGTTTCAGAGCTATTTAATTGTTTCCTACTGGCTTTTAATAAATCCTGTGGCAAAAGTTTTTGTCCACTTTACATTCACTTGTGCATAAATCAATGATATTGAAACACTAGCCAACAAGACTTTCAGAGTTTGGTACAGTCCCATTAATAGCACTTCTGCAGAAAATTTAGCAGAAGCTGATTAAGGAGGGATGTGAAAGCTGTATAAAAGGAAACCTGTGAATTTTTTCAGCCTGGTATAATACTATGACCTTAGGTGGTGCTGTCTCATGATGTCAAAGAATCAGTTAAGAGCTTAACTATATTTCTAAATGATTTTTGAACATTGAAAGTGGAAAACATCAGTCCTACAGAGTTTGGCATTCCTGGTTTCCTGTTTTCTCTTACATGAATCTCAAATAGCAGCACTAATTAAGTGATGGAAGGTTTTCCTTTGAGTATCTTCTAAAATAAGTCCTTAGAACTGCAACTGCTGAACTGTTACAGTTATTTAGTCATAATTCAAGTAATTATTTAAGCCCTCCTAAGGAAAAGGCTGTTCTCCTGCTGCCTTTAACACTTTTGAACAAGTTGTCATATATTAAGGAAACACTTCAAATCTATTGGAATACTTTTTGTTCCTGTGGTGTTTTTCTTATCTCTAGTAGTGGAGTTGTTTAGATTTCCTTGGCTCCCATCCCAACTGTCAATATAATTCTGAAAGTGTATTAAAATACATGTACTATACTATTAATGTCAGTAGCTGTTTTGGTTTGGTTGGCTTTTAATGCTGCAGTCATTTATACCTTTAAAAATAAGCAGAAGATACTACTACCATTGTTAAATGAAGTTTTTGTCCTGTGCTCCTTACAGGTTTATGTAACTCATTTATTCAGCCTTTGATTAGTGTGGTGTTTGCCACAGAAGTCATTATGAAAAAAAATCTTTCAATTTTTTTTAAGCTTTATTCAGTTTCTCTTAGGATCTCTTCATAATTCTGGCTGTTCTACATTACTAACCCCCTATTTTTCATTTCCCCCTTCCATGTATGTTTTGGGTTATCTTTTTCCCTATGTATATAGCCTAGTCCTGTTTGCAAACATCAGAATGAGGACTAGAAACAAGTGAACTGTAAACTCATTGAACAGCAGAAAAAAAAATCTTCCTGTCTCAAAAAAACAATGTGCAAAATTCTCCTTTGTAGACCTTTTCCTTATCCCTTATAGCTCCATCTGTTTTTTTTTGTTTTCCTCCCACAGTTTTTCCTCCCCCTCCTTTTAGCAACATGCCTCTCTAGTTCACATTTAGGTTTTTTTTAATTTTACATTTTCATCTTCATACATGTTCTTAACTGTTTTAATACTCTCTTGCTGCCTGTCCTCTCAGCTGCTCTCTAGTCAAACGGCTCTGAGCATCCTCAGAGGGCTGAGGGCAGAGGACTCGCTGTTGAGAACAGGCAAGAAGAGTCATTTTTCTCTGGTATTCACTGAGCCCAAACATCCTGTATGATGAGTTCTTCCTTTCTGGGTTTTAGCTAAAGCCACACAGAATGTTCAGAGCTGTTTTAGTCCCTGCACCCAAGTGCTCTAACAGAAGCAGAAATGGGAGGGAGGAAGAAGATGAATTGAAATGGGGCTGTTGGTATCTTCCACTTCACATACAGAGCATTTCTGCTGTGTGAGTGGTCACCCCTGCACACTGTAAATCAAAGAGAATTCACTCTCCATTGCCTAAAACTTGCCCCTGTCTGGGTCTCAGGGGGTGAAGTAAAGCAGGATCAGACCCAGTGGAAAGCTAGGATGTGTCCCTTGTGTTTTTGCCCCTTGTTGTACCGTGGGACTGCATGAAGCTGTCACACAAATGTCATGGCTGTATTTCTGGGGGGATTGAACCCCTTTGGAGTGATTACACAGGGTTTCCTCTGGAGCTAATCTGAAGTCTGTACAGAACAGGAAGGCTGGACAGAAAAACAGGTTGGCTTTGGGTGGGTTTCTGCTCTGGACTGTGCAAGTGAGGAGAAGTGGGGAAGCTCTTCTATTGTGCTAAAATTAACTGGTGTTTTTGGAATTGCAGACACTTGGAAGAAAATCAGATTAGTGTGATAGAACGTGGAGCTTTTCAGGATCTGAAGCAACTTGAACGGCTGTAAGTATATTTATATCCCTATGGAAAAGCAACAGTTTTTTGCCTCACTGTTAATGGCCATCCACAATGTTTCTTGATTATAAAATTGACTTTCCTTAAGGAAAGAGAATGTGCCTAAATTAAAGTATGCTCATAAAGAGAGTTGAATTTATACGATAGCTAATAAGTGAAATAAATGTAGTGGTGCTTGCCAAGAAAATGGAACTGTCAGTGAAACCACTCTCAATAACATTATCAAAAAGACATTATCTGGGCAACTCTTAAAACTGATATGTGGGTGAAAAGATTTTTTTATAACAATTTCATATTACTACATATATTTGTATTTATATATATGCCTGTGGTAATGGAAGTTTCAACTGTCTCTCTTGAGAACCGCAGTATTTCTAAAACTGCCTTTATACTTACTTTTCTGGTTAGCTTCATTGCTTCTAAAGTATCACAATGCCAGTGATAGTGGATTCCAGGGTATCATGGAAGACTTAATGGAGAACAGGCTGTAGGTCTCCTCTGCTTTGGATAGAAATTAAGTTTATTTATTTTTTAATTTTTGTAAAAGATGAATATAAGAGCTCTCATAATCCAGGATCAGTTTGTACAAAACTACTGGCCCTGCAAGAGTATAGACTGCAATATCAAAAAGTCCAAAGGTAATGCCATGTCCAATTGCTGCTCTTAGCTGGGTGTACTCCTTGGCATTTCCATGAAACTACATTAATTCTGTGTGCTTATGGTGGGAGCAGAACAAAATCTCTGTAATACTGAAATACTTGGGGGAATTATTCTTTGTTAGAGGTAGGTGATGAGGACAATATCACAAGCTGGTTTGGAATGCAGGTTTTTTTATGCCTGATTGGTAACTGTTATCTGCATTTCTTGTAGGACTTGTTGTTTTCCCATTGATATTTTCTAAAGCAGCTTTCAGGAGTTAAGTGCCCACTAGCAATTGTTCAAGAGAAGTCTGGAGTATTGAGCATATGCTGCACTAAAGCTGTTTCAGATGATCTCAGGATTAGATTTGCATTTGAGTTGTTTAACTGGTGCACTGAGCTTTGAAAATTAATTTACTCAGGATTTTTGTTGTGCATTAGAAAGCTCCATTTATGGCAGTATGGGAGATGAATTTCCAAGTGTGAATATAACCCATTTTTACCTATATTCAATTAGAAAGTACTTTTAGGAGCAGCATTTTGCAACAGCTGATTTATTTCAATAAAAAACAACCAGATTAGTTTTCTAAGATGAAGCATAGCCTGACATTGTGGAAAACAGTTTGTTCACATTATAGCTCATCTTGGAGAGTCAGTATTGTAATTAAGTCCTAGTTCTAAGCTTATTTTATATGTATGTGTATATATATGAAAATCATTCTCATATCTATATTTAGATGAAGATTGATGCAGTTAAATTATGAAATGAGTTTTGAAAAAATTTCAGAAGGGCTGCTTATTAGTAGCCCGAAAAAAGTGTTGTCTTGGTGTGTTTTTCTGTAGAGCCTTCTCTGTCAGGAAATGAAAATAATGTACTTTGAGAAAGCACAAGTTAGGAAATATGATACCTTTAATAGTGTCTCTTTAAGTTTGTAATGTTTGAAAATCTTCCTTTTTTTTCCTTTGTGAACTCTTAACTTGGCCTGTTCACCATACTGCATCTCTGCTTGTCTTTTAGGATTGCCTGTCATTAAAATATTTCCTAAATTAATGCAGTATGAAAGGGAGGCCTGGAAACTTGCAACATTTTGGTATTTTAGCTTAAATCATTTTTAGGACAAAACTATAAATCTGGCTTTTTTACTGTGAGTCAGTAGGCTTTGGAGAATGAACTGTGGAAAGTTTGGCCTAACTTTTAAAGGCTAAATTGCAACATTTTAGGTAATATTGAGGCAGTTTTATTAAGTATTGTCAGACATTGCAAAATGTTAATGAAGAAAGTATGCTGGTTGCATTTTAAAAAAATTGGCTTTTTTCCATTTAATTTCTTTCAAGTAATGAATAAAAATCACTTATATTGCTTCGATTTTTGGAATAACGATTTTTTTTTTGATCTATTGAAGTGGATGCAAAAGTAATCATTAACTTATTTTTAAACAAAGCAGCTGCATTAGGTCAGACTTTAAAGAACAGGAGTAATTTATATTCCTGGCAAAATACCATATATAAAGGTTTTGCATTCAAAGTAAGAGTGGAAGTGTGTTCCACTTCTCACTTCATGGTAATCATTGGAAGGGCATAATCTCAGGTGAATATTGTAGCTCATTATATTTTCACTTATCTGGCTATTGGAGCAAATCCATTGTTATTAGCTGAGTAAATGAGCAGAATTTTGTTTGACATTTCTTGCATAACCATCTAAACAAACTTCAAATCAAATGTCTTTAGCACTGTTACCCCTGCTGCCAAATGCACTGTAGTGGATTTTACTCTGATTTTTTTTGGGGGGAGAGAGATGAATGCTTACAATGCCAGTGATGCAGGATGTTGTCAAAAATGTATATTGGCTCAAAGTTTGGCAGTATCAGTCGAAGGAAGTACATCATGCAAAGTTTGTTAAAATGACAGCACAAGGCTGAGAAAGGTAGAAGCCGCTTCTTACTTTGTGCATGTTTGTACTCAGCTTTCTAAATGTGCAGGGATTTTAACCATTGCCTCTTAGCAAAGTTCAGTGTTTTCAGTGTAGGTTATTCTGCTGAATCCCAAGATTCAGAATCCTTGAGAAGGGTTACTGGTACTCATAATGGAAAAGCCAAAAGATTGCTAGTGCTTTCCCCAGAATTCTCTGGCCATCACATTTCATATGCCAAGAGGATCAAGAAGCAACAGGCAATACTGGTGGGCCTAAAAGATGAACTGACATTTCTTCCAGAGCCAGATGTATGTTACACATTTATGTGAAAACTGAGGCAGGATATAGGACACCAAAGTAGCTCTGAAGCGCTTCTTCCCCAAAAGTGTTCCTGATTGCTGTGGGATGAGAGACTGCAGGGCAGAGATGTCCATCTGCTCACTAAGTGTTCAGGGAGCTACAGAAACGTTCTGCTAAAACTTGGATGTGCCAGTTGCGAATTTTAATAGCCTGCCCTCTTTGCCAGGGTAACAATTCTACCACAGCCTGTTGGTCTACAGAAGCTTTCAGAAACTGTAGCTCCTTTTTTCTATTTCTCTCCTGTGTTGTTTTTTTTTTT